>VFFE01009221.1:1161726-1361822 GCA_008921705.1 Burhinus oedicnemus | reverse complement strand
AAAAAAGCCCCAAACTTTGTTTCTTTCTCTCCGGGACTCAGGGAAAGCGTCACTTCCTAGTGTGGTAAGCGGGGAGGCTCCCGGGCCCGGGCTCCTCAACTCCTCCTCCTCCCTCCTCCCGCCTTCCTCCTCCTCCTCCTCCTCCCCCCCCCGCAGCCAGCAGCCCCGCCGATCCGCAGCCTCTCTTCCCGGCACCGGCCTGGCCCCCCCAGCCTTTTTCACAGATCTTGGCGTGACCTTCTGTGCTTGGCTGTGGCTGCTCTTTGCAGGGAAGGAGGGGAAATCCCCAACGAGTAAGGGGCGGGGAGAAAGTTTGCAGCACTGATTTGGAAGCCAAGCCCTAAAAAATACTGGCCGCGTTCAACACCTGGCAAAACTCGCCGGTTTGATGTCCGAGTTCAGCGCCAGCCTCTGTGGCTGCGTGATCAGGCTTCGTGGCCCTCCTCTCTAAAGAAAAACAAACAAAATAAAAGCTTTTGTTTTTAAGGAAGCACTTGTACCAGAGAAAACCACGAGTTTCTTTTCGCCCCTTTTGGTCCCTTTTTTCACTGCGTTTTCTGAAGAAAAAGTGCAAAAACAGGGAAGGGAGAAAGGATTTGCATATTAGATACAAATCCTCAGGTCATCTCTATGCTGTTGGCTGTTTTACCAAACACCTGAAACTTACTTTCACAAGAAAACTGAAATTTACTTTCACAAGAACACATACTGCTGAGGTTTCTAAAAATGTCCAGCTCGTCTACTGGAATATGGCTTCCTCTGTTGCCTTGGTCTGAGACTAAAAAACACAGCGTGCTGGCAAATGCAGGCACACTACTCCTCTTAAGGCAGGAAATCAAGAAGCTGCTTCGTCATTGCTCCCCCTGTAGATTGCTCTAATACTCGACTTGGTTCACAATCAACGAAACTTTCAGAATATGAAATAACATTTAGACAGCGTTCACAGATCAGACTCTCATTCAGTGAAACATGCCAAGCAACAGGAAAATGCCAAACATTTTTCCCCAACGTGCACACAGCCACGTGTTTACCTTTATCCAGGCCTAGATGGTTCAGTGCACACAGTAGCATAGCTTTTTTTCCAGACCAGCAGGGCAGTTTCCCTTCCAGCATGTATTGCTTTATGGAGTGAAATATATAAGTAATTTTTGTACTGCTGACTCTAGTTGGCATTTCTTTCACAATAGTTCCTGGCTTCTGTGCAGAAATTTTTAGCAGGGAAGCTCAAGATGCATGGAAACAGGAGCCCAGAGAAGTGACTTACCCATGACTACAGAACGTATCTGATGCATAACCAGGTTTCTCTGATGAGTCCCAGGTCAGTAGTCTAATTACCACACCCAATCTTTTCCTGTCACGGTGCAGAGAGTAACAGGGAGACACAAGGTGGTGAAGAGCAGAATAGTAGCCACAGGTACTACTGGTAAAGTATTTTTTTCATTCACAACCAAAGGTATCATCTGATGCAACACTGTCTCAGTAGGACTGTCAGGGAAAACTCCTCTATACTACCATTAATACATTTGCTCTTCTAAACTCCTGAATAGACAGGAGCAATAGGTCAATAACTATTTAAATCGATACAGAAGGAACATTCACAGCTGTTCACAAATTGGTTAATATGTAAAACAAACTTAAATAACTGAACATATAATGACTAAAACTGAAGTCAAAGGCACACAACGCATTAGGGTTTTTTGCCCCAATAAAGACTGAAGACAGATTCCATAAACTGGAGTTATTTCCTTCTCTGCTATAAGATGTTAGGCAATCAGTGCCTCCCATGAAGCACATCAGATATTGATAAGATTTAAATTGCTTATCTCAACTTTCATTGGAAAAAAACCCAAAACCCACCACTCTTCTATGACTGTAAATCATGCTGTAACAGCAAAGTGTAGCTCTTCCTTCCAGCCAGGACAAACGCATGTTGTACTTCACCTGTTCGGAGTCTGGGAAGCAAAACGATGAGCAGTGTCTCGTGTTTCTCAATACATAGTCATGTAAAAGCAGCAGACAATGGCAGAAACGTCATCATCTGGCTACAGAAGCTAACATTGCGCAGGCCGGGGAGTATGCTTTCTCCCCTTGCCTAGGAAGCATTTTAACATTGTTTTTTGATAGTTGCCTCCTAAATAATGCATAAGGTAGATAGGAAACCTCCTTTACTGAGCCAAAGACAACACAGTAACCCCAAGGACAAAGCTAAAACACACTGTAAGATGCAAAAATCTATAGGAAAGGATGGTACTTCTTCCTAAACATACCAAATGGGATAAGAACAAAAACGGGCAAGCCTGGCAGTACATCAGGCAGTTTATAGATCTGAAACAGAAGCAGCACACTTCAAAGACACCATGGCAGGAGTGCTTACAGAGCCATACGCTACTGTGTATCTCACTGAACAATAAACAGTTTTATGAAGCGTTTTGTAAAGATTTTGCCATTATGCCCTCTCTAGTTGTTTCTCTGTTCCTCGTGTTACGCAGTCCTTACATCTCCAGAACCAGCCATCATAATTTTCTTCCTTGCAGTAGCAGCTTTTGCTATGCTTTTTTAAAAATTGTTTTTCTTTCTCCTTTTCTCAGCATATGCTGAGACTGCATGCAGGCTGCACTTCCATCAGTTTTACCATAACAAAATTTAATATACCTATAATCCCTGTTATGTCGTTATTTTATTACTACATTGAAGAAGGAGATTGGAAGATTTCCTAGCTATCACCATATAAAATCTTAGGTTTCTTTGGCTTGTACAGACACATCTTGTGCTGTAACAACAGCGACTCATATCATTAATAAACTGGATTGCATTGAGTCAGAATTTGGATTAAAGACTATGTTTTGCATACTTACGCTTGCAAAACTGGGACATACGCTCAGTAGGTGGCACTCTTTTCTCCAAGTCAGAGGAGAGTCAATGCCCCGTCCTCTTTCCAGCCGTCACGAGTTGCTCCAGCACTATGGGAGACAATATGGAGCTATTAGTTCTCCCTGAAATTAAGTATAAAATGAAGGTCTTAATCACTATAGCTAGTAAGAAAATAATTACACCCTTTGTAATAGAAGTTTCAGATTCCAGTAAGTCTAACACTTCCATCTCATAATCGCACTGAAATTTCCTCTAAAATTCCCATTGGATATGGTATTTTTCTTCAAAAATGAACGACAGCATAAACCAGTAATTAATAGCTGCAGTGTTTATCCCACAAATATATTCAATGTTTGAGGGCAGGGCTGCTTCTAGACAGGCTAGAGAATAGACTGACAGGAACCACATGAAGTTCAACACAGACTAACACAAAGCCCTGCACTTTGGCTGGACTAACCTTTTGTCTGACAGGCCACTGAGCACCACTGAATAAGATCTGGGAGTCCTGGTAGACAGTGGGATAAACACCCACTGAAGTTAGCAGTGAAGGCTAACAGCATAAAGAAAAGCAAAGCTAGGTCAAGGGAAATGATTATTCCTCTTTACTCATCATTTGTTAGACTGTATCTGAAATAGTGTCCGGTTTGGGGCATTCCAGTACAAGAAATACATTGATAAACCTGAGCTGGCAGAAAGTCAAGATGGCCAGGGGCTGGAACAGACATCCTGCAAGGAAAGGCTGAGAGACACTGGGCTTGTCTAGTGTGGAAAGGAGAACAGGTAGGACAGACTTAATACCAGCCTTCCAGTAGCTACAAGACTAGACCTTTACCTACAAGAGAAGGCAAAGCCAGGTTCTTTATTGCGGTGCACAGTGGGAGAAAGACAATGGTCATAAATTGAAACAGTGGCTGTTCCAACCAGCTAGTGAGGATAGTGAAGCAGTGCAATAGGTTGCCACAAGAGGTTGTGGAATTTCCTTTCTTGGAAGTTTCCAATATTTGACAAAGAAAGCCCTGAGCAACCTGGTCTAAATTCAGTGTTGACCCTGCTTTGAGCAGGAGGTTGAACTGGTGACCTCCCCAAATCCCCTCCAACCTAAGTGATTCTGTAATTCAAGAAGCAAATCCCCTTATCTCACGTAAGAGGAGGCTTAATTAAATGATAGCAAAATAGTTTGAAAAAAACTTATAGGAAATACAAGTGATTGTATGTGTTTCAAGTTAGTTGGGCTTTAATTTTGAGGTTATGAATTTAGAAAACCATCAGCATAAATACAAAGAAACCCATTCCCTCATAGTCAGCATTTTTTCAGCTGCATCGTTATAGGAGAAAATGCTTATAAAAATGCTTTTTTTCTTTTTATACAAGATTAATTACTCTTTACTACACAGAAATTTGACTTTCCCCAGTATCGATGTCTGTCTCCCATCTTTGTCAGAATTAAAACGAAACATTCAAAATGTTTGATTTGAAATATTATTCTAGGGTACAGCTTCTCTTGGGAAACTTGATGAAGTCAGATAGAATGTTTGGAAAGAAGGGGTTTGCCTTTTTTTAAAGAAGTTTGCAAAAGGAGAAGAAAAATCTTGCATATTTATTTTACTCTTCATATCTGAGTTTAAACTTAAAACACTGGGTTTACTTTACTAACTTGAGCAAAAATCAGCTTCTTTGATCAACTTTGAGAAAAACGCACGTGTTTATTTACAGAGCATGTGTGTGTAAATACATGTGTGTGTATATACACACGCACACAAAGTGTCACAAATTGGCTCCCTGAGAACCATGATGAGACCTTGTTACATGAGGGAAAAGGAGGGACACTGGTTGAGAGAAGAAACCACATGCAAAAAAAAAAATTTACTCACATTGCTTAAACACCACTGAAAGAAGCTCAGACACCATGGTAAGAAAGACAGCGTAAGAATCTATGAAGTACCAAATTATATAGCATGCTGAAAAGCAGAACTGCTGAAACTTTCTTCCTAATTTTGCTGGGTTGTGTAGCCTTAAACACACTTTCTAGTCCTTTCTGCATTTACTATCACTTTTCCCAGAATCCCACAGTCTTTGTTTGTTTGTTTGTTTGACAAACAATAGTCTCTGATAACATTATTCACTGTTTACAATTGAGTAAAAAACAACATTTGGAAAAGCTAAGTGGTGAGCTGAAGACCACACAGAGGTTCAATAGCTAAGCTTTGGCTAGCTCCAAATGCTCAAGTCCACATACAAATTCATCTGTCACGCTATACTTTTCCTGTATTTTAGGAGCTCAATCTACAGACTGTACTAAACTACAACATGTGCCCTCATCTAAGTGTCACTGATCTACACATACAATTATAGGACAAAAAATGCTTCATGCTGTTTAATTGACTAAACAGTGGCACAAGTCCTTCTGAGAATTAAGTTCAAATTACTTTAAGCAGGATGATTTTTTAAAAAATTAAACAACACCTAAAATAAGACAATTTTCAAAAAGCTGGCTGTAAACTGCCTCTGACTATTTCTTAAATATTTAGAGATAATATTTTCTTACCTACTGTGAGAGAAAAGGAACTAATGAACTCTGAAAAAAGCACTGTAAATTCATTAGCTCCATGAATTACTATTATTGATATACATACTTTGGAAAAAGTGCATAGACTAATAGCTCTCAACAAGATCAAGAAAACTTCACCTCAGTAGAAATACTCGTGAAAAACTTATAGCAGCCTTCCAGTACTTAAAGGGGGCCTACAAGAAAGCTGGAGAGGGACTTTTTACAAGGGCATGTAGTGATAGGACAAGGGGTAATGGCTTCAAACTGGAAAAGGGTACATTTAGATTAAATTTTGGGAAGAAATCTACTTATTCTACTATCTACTATTCTCTACCCTACTGTGAGGGTAGTGAGGCAGATGATCTTTAAGGTCCCTTCCATGGCAGGGGGCTTAGAACTAGATGATCTTTAAGGTCCCTTCCAACTTAAACCATTCTATGATTCTATGGTAAGCAAGAAGTATCAAGAACTGATGGGCATATGCATATTTTTAATTCTAATACATATTTTTAATGCTATACTCACTAAATGGTTTGATGGCCACTATTATAATAGATTTCAACAAACCTTTCCGGAATTTACCTCTCATTATGCATTATAGGAGTGCAACATCTTTGAAAGGAACACACCCTACTACTATGGGTGTGTATATATGTCATTTCCAAAACCTTGAAGTTTTGGAAGTTTGTCAACCTGCTTTCAGGAGCACTTACATCAATTCCTGCACCATATTGGTTTCATAGTGAATGCTTTATAAAATATGACAGTAGTTCTACAGTTTCTGTGAAATTCATATGTTAAACTGTCTAGAAATCAAATGGATGGATTTTCTTTTTGGTAATAGATACTCTGATTAAGACTTACATGGATGACTGTTGAGGAACACAGGGCTGGGGCTGCTCCCCAAGGGCCCGGGGTCAGGAACCAAGGAGATTCTCAAGGTTGGCAGGGCAGGGCCTTCACCAGCTGGGGCCAGTCCCACTAACCCCAGTGAGGCAGCAGGGCAGGTCAGTGGGGCAGCCACAAACCCAGGGCATCAGGCACCCCCATGGGGATGAGGCAGGGCTGAAGTTAAGCTGGTAAGATGAGTTCACAGGTCAGGGTCAGGATTACGCATTGGCATGGCTGCGATGCAGCTGCAATGTAGCTGAGGCAGGGCCACATGCAAGAACCCCAGTTTAAAGCAGCTCCCAAGAAAATATGGCAGATGTCCCTACTGAGGCTTGTTTTTGCAAGTAATTTCCCCTAAGGCTTCTTCTCTCTCTCTTTTTCCCCAAGACAACCAGCTGTTTTTTCCTTAAGCTGGCTTTGAGTCCAGGCAGAGAAACCCCCTAGAAGCATTCAGAGTCCCAACAACAACAAACCAACAAGAAAAAGAAATATTGAGAGCGTTTACTGCAGAGTAATATTCACAGCTTGACTGAATTTAGCGTAATAACAGAAATAAAGACTAGAATTCTGAATGGTGAGCTGCAATATTTTTCTGTCTTTATATAACATTAATGCTACATACTAGGAATTATTTTTACAGACAACAATCTAGGATTTTCCTTTAATAATAGACGGATTTCTTATTGAAGCATGGAGCAGTAAATGAATCTGATCATAAGTGTATTTAATATCTTAAAGTGCTTTAGTTCAACTTATATTTCATTTTCATATACATTATATTCCTCACAGGTACACCAATATGAAGACAATGCTCTCTCTTTCCCCCTTGTAGGGAAAATACAATCAATACAAATTCAGCTCTAAGATTGTTTGCCTGGACTAAGGAATTCTCATTTATGCAGGAAGTCACAGGTTGTGTACCACCTGAACAGTTCCTGCACTATCCAGGCCACTAACAGCAACTGTCAGATCAGAAGGAGAATGATTTAATATTTCCTTATGTTACAGGAGTCCTTAGTATTTCTGTACTTTCAAATATCTCATCTAAAATGTAATGCTTTTTCAAATTACACAACTGCTAATGCATTTGGAAATTTAAATTTTCAATGGTTTATGGTGGAAAAAACAAAAGCTTTCAGTTCCTTACTGCATTTTTTTTTAAAAAAGCATTACTGCTGTCAAGCATCATTAAAAATAGTATCCCTTGCTGAGAAAAATCTATTCAATCTATCCATTGCATACAAAAAAAAAATCCCCAAATAAGGAAGAAACTGGCAGAGATTATAATTTTCTAATAGTTTTACATAAATACAACAGTTCATGCCCCCAAAAATGAGATTATTTGCCTTACTGACACCAAGAAACTACTCAAAACCAATGTTGCATGGTATATACATTTCTGCAGGATTTGAAGCCTTGTTCAATATTTCTATTACATGTATTTTTTATGTACAATTTGTATATATCTATGTATATATGTACATCTATATAAGAGCATCCTTAAAGTAATCTTTTATGGAGAACAAAAAAACATAGGAACTCCTCCTGAGCTTCAGTAGCTGATATATTACAAGTAGCAATCTCAAAGACCGTTTCAAATTATTTGACACTGACAAACACTCAAGGAGCTTTCAGCCCAAACAGGCTTTAGTGACAATGAGTCAGTACCATTGCGATTAAATTGAAACATATGTAGCATAAATCTAGAGGCAGGGAGGGAATCAGAAAGCAGGCATTTGCTTATGTCAGGCTCCATAGGTAGCATATGGTACTCTATGTCTCATGGGGACTCATTCCTATTCCACCCCATAAATAAATTATAGGAGGGGATATAAATCTATCACAATCGGAGACACCAACACATATAAGTAAGATATATATGACAGATGTACCAAATATAGAGGATAATCTGGAACTACATAATTATGCACCTTGATGACCTTATCTGTCCCTCTACTACTGCATCCTTCTTTACTGACAC
Organism: Burhinus oedicnemus; assembly: GCA_008921705.1. Classification (NCBI taxonomy): domain Eukaryota; kingdom Metazoa; phylum Chordata; class Aves; order Charadriiformes; family Burhinidae; genus Burhinus; species Burhinus oedicnemus. The sequence continues at coordinate 1,353,531 of VFFE01009221.1, read as the reverse complement.
TCCATGCTTACATGTGCTGGCAGTTTGCATTGGTGCAAACCAGGCTGAAGAGTTTTTTCTGTCATCACTATTACACTGCAGTGTAATTGGGGAACTGCTGTGCAGTTTTTATTCTTCTCGGATTCACAAGCAAGTTACATCATACTGATTTTCATGCCTGGACTCTAGAAGTATTTTGGCAGTCCTCCAAGCTGCCTTCCAATGCCAATTTGTGTTCTATCCCAACCAGCTGGTCTGTTATCTCTGTGATCTCTGAACATTCCTTAATTCTGTTATGAAGTACATAGCATGTTTGACAATACAGAAAATTAATTCAGTTCCTCTCTGTATGTTTATTGGTACAAATCTCGTTATGGAATTTTCCCTTCCCCCCCCCCCCCTTCTTTTTATTAGTAGAAACTTGGCAAATTTTTTTTCTTGTCAATGGTAACCTTAAAAAGGCTTGTGCTCAAAGTTCAACGTACAACTGGAGTTATTTTGCATCATCTACATAGGGCATAACATGCAATTTCAAAGTGCTAGCCCTAGCTAGGATGTGGTATTTCAAGGCAGAAATGCTTCCCAAATATGGATGTGGTTATATTATTATGTTATCCATGGAGCATTTGAATTACCAGAAATACACTAATAGAGCTCAACAGAAACACATACCTTCATGGCTGTCACAAGATTGCTAGCCTGAAGAAAATGGGGAGCAGCAATTCCAATAGGCAGCAATGATGTATTTTATCAATGCATCTCAGACATTTTGCATGTTCTCTTAAAACCCTTCCCTTCCTACAAACTAAGCAGGGTCTTTCCTCCCTTGCAATGCATGCTCCTCCCTTATCTCCTCCCCTGCTCCTGCATAGTCTTCTCTAGCTCCTTGAAGCCACAGTGGACTGAGAAAACAAAGGAAAAGAGCTAGAGGGGGCTAATGTTATTGAGGCCTACAGTAGAACAGACACAGGAATACACATGATCTATGAAGGCAACAACTGAAAAGGTATTAAAATACCAAGCAAGACCACTTACTCCAGCATTATGTGTCTGCTGGATTTACCACAGCAGATGGTAAATCTGCTATGGTAAACAGAGGACTTCCTGACAACGCAACAGTCACAATTCACTATGAAAGATGACTTCGTAATTGCAGAGTGGATCTTTGTCGCGTAGGAGGCACACAGAGAAAACAACAGGGACATACAAAATCAGATAATGGAGTTACAGAAGCATATTTTCGGAGACCATTTTTTGTAAAAACTGCAACCCTCTCCTACTGCATGCACTTCAGTCCCTGAGCCATCAGCTATGGTTTGAATGTCACGAGCAGACTCTCAGACACAATTCTTCCAGTCTGTTCCAGAGAACAGCATCCTGTGTTCATTTCCCTGACATCCCAACAAAATTCTGTCATGCAATTTCAGCTTCCAAAAAGTAGTGGTGGGAATTGTGAGCAAAGACTAATTGTAGAAATTATGTGACAAGTTCACTTGGACAGCTCCTTGAATTTGTAGACCTCATCTCTCAAATGAGTCATGTATTGCTAATAAAATTTATAATTAAAATATGCAACATGTTTGCCAGAACTATGATATAACCTATTTATTCCTGTCGTTTAGTGTTCACCATTCCATTTAAAATTAACACAATTTGCAATGTTTGCAAAGCCAGTATCTGCTAAGTGACCTAGAGGACTATCCTGTGTGTACTATCTTGCACGGCACACCACAGAAAGCTGCAGGAAGAACTAGGAAAGAAAGGCATCCAAACAAGATCTCACTTCTTCAGTAGATGTACAAATGATCTGCTCAAAATGTCCTTACAGACTGTCATTTAGATAGTCTCACATACTGCTCAGAAATGGCAGAAAGCTTCTTGACTACTGCCTATACCAGCTATGCTGGGTAAAACACAGTGTGCAATTATAATTCGAAGCAGGTTTTGCTTAGTTGCCTCAAAACTTCCAGTTACCAATTGTTCATCAGCCTCTAAAAGACAACTGTCACTGTTACCCTGCAGTTGCTTAGCAGACAGTCAAAACAGTTGTCATCTAAGTTTCATATGTCCAAAAAACCACATTATCCCCCATAATAATAATAATAAGGGCAAGCACAGTCTCTTAAAATACAGTGACTGACACCATTCATTCCTTCCAGGCCAGTTGTGCTTACCAATCCCTCTTCTCTTCCTTAGAGGAAACAGGTGAAAGTCTTTGCAAATTCTCATTTCCAGGCCAGTGGAATACAACAGCTGATTTGCTGATACCAAAATTGACTGATAACAACCAAGCGCTGTAGATCTCCAGAAGGGAATGTCCACATGCTGAATGGATGAGAAGCGTTCTGCTAATACCCAGCAGCTCTGAAACAAGCCCTGCACAGAACTCCAAAAATATGCCTTTGGTTGTCTTGAGACTTTGCAAGTCTACATAGTCCTCTTTCACAAACCAGTACTTGCTTTTCAGAAACAGCACTGCATAAACATGCTGCTAGTGCAAGAAAGTTCCTTCTGAAGCAGCTTCCTCCTCATTCATTTTCCTCCTTGTTCACCCCTGCCTTTATTCAACTTTTGCCAGCTTTCATCTTTCACCTACATCCCAAATGGGGTTTTCCACAAACATATAGGTTGAAACCCACAAGGTGGGACTTTTGAAATCTATTTGACCAAGGATTAGCATACCAAGGAGTCTTACAAGGAAGCTATACTATGTATAATTTCACAAAGCCCCAAATACATCCCTCGTATGAACAATTTTTTTCTGACTCTAAAAGACTCATTTCTCTTTGTGCTTCTGTTATCCATTAGCATTAGCTCTTCTGGCATTAGGATGCATAAGTAAGAAAACAGGGCAGTTTTACATTGACTCTGAATTTCAAGTATGAAAAAGAACAGAAATATGATGCAATGTTTTATTAATATTAGGATTTCCTCATGTAGTACAGTCTATCAGCCGCTGCCGCCTCCTGCTCTGGTGCAGCAATCAGTAGCATTTTCAACAAATGGTGTTCATACGTTTTCTGTCCTCAGTTCAGACAGAACCACTTGTCCTGACCATTTGCTGCCAGCAATTTTAAACCAAAGAAACATAACTTAGCATTACTGTTAAGTGTGATTGTGCAAAGATCATTTTGTGTTCTGAATAAGTCTTTTGAGCCTTTGTGACAACATTTTTTCCTTCCCCCCATTTTTCAGGGTGGTCTAATATCGTGGATACTCACATAATTCATCTTAATTTATGATAACCTCAGTTCTTACTAAATTACAAATTTAGTTTCCTTTTCACTAAACGTTCCAAATTTCCATTCACATAAGCTGTGAAACAAGAAAAAATAAGGGATCACTTACATTTAACAACTTTGTTTCCAATCTTGCAGGTTTTTTAGACAAAGTGGAGAAAATAGCAGTAAGAAGAAATACTTTCAAGGTTATCGGTAATCTTCAGTTAAAAATCCTTCAATCTTTCCTGTTTTGAATAACAATTATGCATTATAAAGCATATACAACTACTACAGGCCATGACAACAAAATTAAAATTTAAACTTTTCAATGGCGTCTACAACAGATGAGTGGTGATGCTTTATATTAAATTGGGAAAATTCAAGATAATTTTGTTCTGATACAGACATGCATGACCAAATCTTAGAGTATGAAATATAAACCATACTTAGTACCTCACTGGTTGCAGATTTCTGAAGGACTATTAGTAGAACCAATTTTTTTATAACTGGGAGAGATCATCAAATGGAAATGGCACACAGAGCAATAAAGAAAGAAAATTCCCACACAGATTTATATGCTTATCTAGCAGTGTGGTTCTAAACCAGAAACTCCTAATTTCCTCAACTGTCTGCAGCAAAAAAATGAAAGATGTGATCCTGTTATGATGCTGCATAGTGAGAGGACAGTTTTCATCTACAATATGCTCAGGTCATTCCTAAATATTAAATAAGTAGCTATATCAAACTGTAACTTCATGACATTTAATAATATAAAAATTACTAGAATGTCACCTGACTCTTTTGATTGGACACCATTACTAACAAACTAAAGATACCAGGAAAATCAGTCTCTGCAGCAAGCACTTCAGTATTTTCTTTCTTCTCTTAAGGATAAAAAAAGGCACAGGCAGAAAAGGAAGCAAGATGATGAGTAAAACTTTGTGATGATCAAACACTAGTAATCACTATCAGATTAAAATGATAACATATTGTGCTTACTTTTCATGGATTTAAAAAGTTTTACAAAATACCCAATGGTTAAAGATCAGGCCCAACAACTTTTATGTAAAAGCCTTGTAACCCTGTGTTTTCCTCAGAAAAGTCAGATATGAAGGTGTGTTATTGACATATTATATTTTACTTCACTAACAAAAGAAGTTACTTACCTTAAAATGAATGCAATTCTTCAAGATGCGCCCTACAGATAGTCTTCTATGTGAACATATATCAAAAACAGTAGTTTTGACCAGCAAAGTCTGTTTATAGAGCAAATCTTCCTTACCATCACAGAAATTGTAAATGATAGAGCAAATCCATATCCTACCTATGCCCTTTGGCCTGTCAGAATCCCAGGTGAAAGTTTTGAAACAATGACAAAGAAAGATGGGTCGGGGCATTCCCAAGCATTAAATGTCAGAAAAACAACAGCTACCATAAAAAGTAGCAATTGCTTCTTATCTGTATACTTAACTGTACAGATGAAGCCCGCTTCATGATTAGCTAGCAATTAGCATCAGAAGACATTAGTTTCATATGACAGCTAAGTGGCCACCTGCAAAACTTTCCCACAAATATTTGGGGCTCGAGCTAATGCCCAGTCCATCCGGGATACATTGTGGGGTTTGTTTCTTTTTACAAAACAGGACCCGCATGAAGAAACTGCAAAAGCAGAGACAATGGCATAACTTGAGTTGGATGGTAACTTGCTTTCCCCAGCTGTCTAGCCTTTCCCACATTTTCAGCCAACAGGGAGCTAAACTGCTCACAAATCACCTTTAAACTGCACTCTGCAGCATGGTATGTCACTCTGACATCCTCAGCTGAATAGCTCAGTTCAAGCTCAGCAGCTGTCTCACGCTAAAATTTTTCAGTTCATATATTGGATTACTTACACTGATTCAAATAGTCTCTGCAATGGCAGTAATGACCCAATGTGTTACTGTCCTCTGCTGAAGTTATTGCATCCACAGCTTAGCTGGCAGAATGAATCATCTGCAAGTTCTTAAAACATTTCGTGCAAAGATACGTGGATGAGCTCAAATTACACTCAGCAGCACTTCTCCTGGCTCAGCAATGAGGGCAAAAACTTAACTGAAGACTAGTAAACTAACAGTTTAGAAAACCAGAAACATCAAGTCTACCATAGATGATTTTGCAATAATTTTTCTTACTGCAGCCTGAAACACTGTTTTACAATTTGTAGGAGAAGTAAACTGGTTTTGTCACCCAAAAACATGGAGAGATACCACTCACTGAGTTCTTCCATAAGGCCGTTTTATCAATGGAGAAGGCACACTTTTTCTCAAGATACCTTCAGTGAACATTTCATCAATTCTCTGAAGAACAGTTTCAAAAATGTTTCTCTAACTTTCTATACCCTTAGAAAAATGCTTCCCCACAGCAGAAGATGACATCTTATTTTCCTATCATGTAAGAGACTTACTATATCAAAAAGAAAGATTTATATTGTGTTGGATTTGAGTAATCTAATTGATCATTCCTCTCCACAGATCCCGTGAAGGGTGTTTCTTGAGAGCTCTCATACACCACTGCTCCCTACATGCACAGGCTAAACAATCTGGTGTCATTCAGAGCTCATGCATACCCCAGAGGATTTTGATGGCCAAAACACTGCTGTACTTTAATTATGTAAGCAGCATCTGTATTATTCATCTATACAGATATAAAAAGGACTACTTATTATAGTGACATTAATTAAAAAAAAGAAAGGGCACACATCTGCCGAGATTGTGAGTTACCTATGAACATGGAAATGTGTAAAAGGTGAAGTATTACTACATACTCTCACCAATATGATCCATGAACGCAGAAAATCTTGGAAAATGAAGAGGTTTACTTTGTACTTTAAAAACATTAAGCCTCACAGTATAGACAGAATACATAAGGCTTATTGTTTCCGTATTAAAGGCAGGTAAACAGGAACAAAAATGTGATTTGGAGTCAGCTAAACAGTCAATCAATCTTAAAGAAAAAAAAAAAGCCTCCACAATTTGATTTTTGAGTTCTATTTTAACTATTGACTTTACTGAAATTGATGGCTATATGATTTTAACCACTCTGAATCAGATAGCTGTTTCACTTTTACGCTGTTCAAGCTTACACACGATTCTGTGAACTGACTTTGTGTCCACGAGCCTCTCTTTTTTTTCCTTTTCTCTTTTTGTTCTGAAAAGATCAATTGGGACAAAGTCTTTATAATCCCACCATGTGATCAGAAATGTTTTTGCTTTCTCAAATTTGCCTGATGTTGGTCAGAGAAAACTCTGAATTAGGGGGAGTATCTGTTCAGTGAAGTAACAATCAGTTGAATGACATTCCCTATTTGAGGCAGCAATGGTTTGTTGACAATGACCACAACCATATTCCAGCATAAAGACATCCCTCATTTCATCTCTGCCCTGTGTCTGATTGACTTTAAAATGATGACACCCAGGTTGATTTAGCCTCGTTTAGATGTGGTAACAACCCCTAATATCTGTTACATAACAGCTATTCCACAGTGGCCTGTTTGCACGGACAGTTTTGTTTCACAGGAAGGGTGACTTTGTGTGGTTTAGCTTAGTCTGAGGTGGATTAAGCCGCACCACAAAAAGGCATTCTTAGAGTAGAACATGTATCCACAAGGCAAGCCAGTGCAGAATAGCTACTGCATTTCAAATTCACACCTAAGCTTATTTCACAATAGCTTCACTTAACAAGTACTTAACAAAAGAGGCAACGGGTGGGTGGGTGTGAATATAAAGGTTCAAACAGTAAACTGCAGATGATTGCTGTAACCATCTTTCAGGATAACCTTGTTTGTGGAGGAAACCAAGTCACCCTGTGCTAGGCAAGAGAAAGTGGGGTTGTACAGAGATTTTGAAAGCCCATTAATGTGTTGGGTTTGATGGGTTTTTTTGATACTTTTATAAACTATCTGAAGTTGTATTGTCATTATATAATATATGGAAACAAAAATATGCGGATGTGCCCATATACAGCATACCTTTTACCCACTTTTCTTCCAATTATTACTAGTCATTGAGATACATTACTTCTAAATCAACAGGCAGTTCTCCATTAATACACTTCATAATCTTTTCCTGTTTGCTCATATAATGACATGTAACATTGGTTTCTGAAATAATTATTTCTGTAATAATTGTGCTGCTCTTTTCTTGCATAAGTATGAGGCAAGTCAGTATTCATTCATTTTAATGCAGACCTTCCACATACGACATGCCCATTTGAAACTATGGGGACAACTTCAACCCTGAAGACTGACTTACAGTGCATTACACTAGTAAGATGTTGACCTTTCATTAGATCAACTGACACAAGTTGGGGGGGGGAAAGGGGGGGAAGGTATGATTCCCCTTATTAAGATACATAATTTTTTCCCCCTAGACCATCCCAGTCCAAGTGATGTTATTTCAACTAATGTGAAATGTGAAGTTTTCTATATTATGGTGGCACAAATATAAATCGTTCACTTAGACCTAAATTAAAATGCTGCGGGTAAAGCTACAATAGAAAGGCTTTGCCTGCCTTTATGTGAGAGGCAGAGTACAAAGTCATCAGGATCATTAGTCTGGAAGAGTTTTTCCAGTCTTTTAAGTGGCCAGTTAAGCTCCACAGTCGTTTCCACCAACTCAGTGGGTACTTTACAGACCTGTTTGCCTTTCCAGCACGGTGAGTCACTACAACGTAGGGCGAGTACACAGAGAAATCGAGCCAGGGCACCAGGACCTGAGCCCCATCCCAGGAAAGCTCTGGCTCTTCAGCTATTCACCCTCCTACCGCTTGTTCTTCAAGTAAGGGCGTCTCTTCATCTGTATTTGAGCGTAGCAAAAGGATGTACATAGTAAATACAACATTATATTGTACATAACAGTGACTTTACTGGAATTTTAAGAACGGCTATCATACAGCCTTGTATCACATTGATGAACAAAATCTCATCTGCCAGAACACACGAGGAGAGAGCATCTCTCAATGTTACTCTCCCTCTCAAAGAAAAAACCCTCAGGAGCTCTAACCGCCTCACCCTAGCGCCTCAGGAATGCGCCGACATCACCTCACCCACACAGGCAGCCGGGCCCCAAGGCGGGAGACCCCGGCCCACAGCCCCAGCGGCCGCTCCCTGCGAAATGGCGGCCGCAAAACCAGGCACCTGCGGCTGACGGCCCGGGACGTCGCCCACCATCCGCTCCCCACTACAGCCCTTCCCGCCTCCCAAAGGCCGGGCTCGGGTCACGGCCCCTTTAAGCGGCGGGCCTCAGCCTCTCCCTGTTTAAGCCTGCGCGCATGCGCACGAGGGGGCGTGGCCGCTCCTTTGCCCCGTACCGAAGGTGCCGGGGCGCTCGAGGCGCGGTTCAAGGTAAGCCGGAGCGCCTCGCGCCTGGCGTGCGGTGGCGTCAGCAGGGCCGGCCTCTCGCCGTCCCCGCGCGCCCTCCCACGCGCGGAGGGGGGTGGTGGCGGGGCCTCAGGGGACGGACGGGTGGGCGCCCGCCCGCCCTCCCTCCACGTCGGTGCGTGCCCCGGTGCCAGGTGTAAAACCGCGAGGGCCGGCGGCCTCGTCTCGCGTGAGGAGGGCTCGGCAGCGCCCTCACAGCCCTCCCTGAGGGGGCAGGGCCTCTGCCCTCCTTCCCGGGAGTCGCTTCCTCAGGGATTAGCGGGTGGTGGTCGCAGGGTGGGCGGGGGCAGGGATTTGAGAGTTGGGAGGGACGATTGGGGTTGCCCGACGTCTAGAACAGGAGGGGAGTCTGGCCTCGCTGAGCCCCCGGGTCAGACCGTGGCCCGAGACGGTGGCGGAATCCCTGAGGAAAGGAGTCGCCCTCGGCAGCCAGATCTGTGCAGCTTGTAAAACTGAACGTCCTTCCTTGCTTCTGACCTCTCTCGGTTTCTCTCTCCTAAGTTATTCTATCTGCAGCTTCCGCAACTGATAGTGAACCATCTGCAGGACAGTCTCCAGGGGCTCTTCCACCTTTGACAGCAGTGATTTCTAACTTGGTCGTGGGTCACACCTAGGAAAGGGGGTAATCGGTACACTCTCTGGGATTGCTCTCGTGTGGGAGCCCGCGTACTGCATCACAGACTTCTCAAAAAAATGTCAGGTGATGCTCCTGCTCTTCTGGGAGCAATCTGCATTCTTGTGTTCATTCCTGATTTGAAATTCTACTAAGAAAAAATAGACCTTGTGTATCGGTATTTTTAAATAATAATCAGGATCTCCAATACAAGGCAGTGATTTATTTAAAAAAAAAAAAAAAAAAAATGCCCAAGGGGTGGTACCTGAGAGCTTTCAGCTTTTTTGACACCTAGGTCTGAAAAAGTAAAGTTTTTACAATCCTATTGTGTGTAAATATGAGTGTATATACTTACTGGAACTTTTGCTCTGTATGTCAGTCAAATTTGATAAAAAGCTAAAAGATAGTAGGCTTGTTGGAATATAAAAAAAGAAGAAAAAGATGGCTGGATCAAGATTCTACTACTGTTGTCATTCTTTTTCACCTTTCTTGAGGGAAAGACTGCAGTCTGACCTCAACCGTTATACTGTGTCAGAGAATCCACATGAAGAAAACACTATGGGAGGAACTTCACACCAGAGAATTCAGTGATGAAACATGAAATATTAGGAAATCTGGATTTATTAGTTCAGTTCGTGAAAGTACTTATCTTTTTATGGCATGCATTTTTCTCCATTCGTGACAGTCAGTATTGATTCTGGCTTCTACTTTTTGAAAACTTGAGTTTGTAATTAATGAACATTCTTCAAATGTAGAGCTGCCTATTGGTGTGATGGAGACTCTGGTGCCTAATCCATTACATTTGCTTTTCCATTTCCATTCTCCTCACCTTGCCAGTTACAGTTACCATTTTTTTGCGTTTTGCCCAGCCCATCTCAGTTTGCTTACTCAGTCTCATCCATTGTTCCCAGTTTCTCCAGTTCTCTCTCCCCATTCTATGTCTCTCTTCCCTGCTTCACTGGCCTTTAAGTTGCTATTCTTGCCACGTTTCTGTGATTTCACTGACTCCTAGTGCCAGTCCTTCCCATCTTTCCTCGTGAGAGTTCCTCATTCAGAGTCATTCTTCCTTGAAATTTCTTTCTCTCTGAGGATCCTTGTTCCAGCCATTTTTACACTGCAGTTTCAGAAGACTTCCTCCAAGGCAGATTGACTGCCTTCTTCCTTCATGCTGCCCGGGCCTGATACAGGAGGGATAAACTACTACTCTTCCTTTTTTTACTAGACTGCACCTGGCATAGGCTCTAACAACTTGGAAGCAGGTGAATCATTTTGGCAAAAGTATATGTAACTGAAAGCAGTGTTTTATGGGCAGTCTCAGAAACGAGAAGTTCTAGGAACCAAGCCCAGGACAAACAAACTGGAGCATTTTAGCGCTGAGGAATTTATTTAACATTTTTAAAAGGAGTTGTCCTGTGTCTTTCTGCAAAAATGGGAAAAGAAAGGCAAGGGAAGAAAAGGATAAGAATAAAACTGAGCTAAAACATACTTGAGACTCCCCTGAAGGTACTGCTGTTCTGCTGTTTAATGTTCCTGCTGTACTCACAGGGTGGGTCAGGTGATCCTGGCTTAGAATTATAAAGTTAAAACTTGGAATTGTTTTTTCTCCATTTGATTTAAAGACTAAAACCAACTCATATTTTTGTTTGGAAAAGCTAAAAAGTAATAATGAATGTTGGTTTCTGTTGGTCTAAAAAAACCCCAAAAGAATCAAAAGCATCCTTCACACTGGCATTCCACATATATTGAAAAGGATTATGTATATGATACAAATCCTCTTTATTTCCCTTTTGAAAACCCCATTTTCTTTCTCCAAAAGCTTTCCTCAGTTTATGGTGCTAAAAGATGGTGCCTCTACTTATTTTCCTTAGTCACTTCCGTATTGTTTATCATGTGAGGAAGCTTGATTGTTTCTTACTATGTTATGATATTAGTGTGAACGTTTGCTTGTGTAATGGTGTTACTGATTTCCACTGTAGAGTAAGTGCAGTCCTATTTAGAAGTAAATGTCCATCTCCAGTGTTGTATTTTACTGTGACAGCTGTCATAGAATGAGTGACAGTTCAGTTGCTAGCCTCGATTTCTGTCCACCCACTCACAGTATCTGGAAGATCTTCAAATTGAGTTAGTACACAGGCTTCTCAACCAAAAGCTGTGAAAATGACCTGGGAAATCAACAGCATTTTGTTCCCTGAGAATGTCAGGCACCCAAAGAAGTAATCTAAACTTGCATTATATACTGCTTCCGCTCTCATCTTTCTATGCTGCTCTGTATTGCTTTTTCTTTCTTTTAATTTGTTAATATCTTTGGCTTTTTTCTTTAAAGAAATCTGTTTTTCTCTGTACTATCATAGAAAGCAGATATTTCAAGTATGTGTTAGCCACAATAAAAATGCTTTTCATAATCTCTTGTTCAGATTGGGGTTCTGTGTTTGTATAATACATGTATTTAGTTTCAGGATAACAAAAACTGAGTCAGCAGTTCTGACAGTGGGCCTTTTTGTAAGGGAGGAACTGTACAGCAATTCTGCCTACTCTCTATGGTTTATGAACAGTGGATCAAATCCTTAATGCCATTGATAGATTTGAACTGAATATGAATAGTATATAGAGGAATGACTTGCCCAGATTTCATGTGAGCTGTCAGATCACTGTTGGTTTATATTCACTGCATTCTTAACTCATTATTTCTGCACAGAGCAGTTTCATTAGTGGTTATAAACTTCAGCCAAGTTCTGTATATGCATAAATTGTTTACTAGAGTATGGTTGTTGTTTTAAATTGCACTGGGCACATCTGACAGTTTATAAAATGCTCATTGAATTAGCACAGATTCTCAGATGGTAAGACAATTGTTCTGGGGATAACAACTGTACCACTTGAATGTAATTTTGTTAGGCAAATGTTAGCAGGAGAAATTTGGAATTTTGTTCTGAAAAATATTTTATAAAAGAAGTACGAAGTGATGTGCTCACGATCACACAGGAAGTCTATAGCTGAGTATGATGTTGAACCCAAGATCTGCTGAAGTTTATCTTAGGCCCTCCTTCCTGTTACAGTTTTACATGAGTATATTTATTGCAGAGATTCTATCAGCTGTGTGGGTATAAAAATTGATTTTTATTTCTCCTTTTAACTGTTAACTCCTGTATTTTCAATGCTTATTTTTTGTTTTTAAATAGTAACTAGTATCTTCATCCAAGTGTGGTGTTTTTTGTTGTCGGCTGATGTTCTACTTACCCTCTTTAAGTTTGCGGACAACACCAAGTTAGGCAGGAGTGTTGACCTATTTGAGGGTAGGAATGCTCTACAGAGGGATCTGGACAGGCTGGATCAATGGGCCGAGGCCAGTGGTATGAGGTTCAACAAGGCCAAGTGCTGGGTCCTGCACTTGGGTCACAACAACCCCATGCAGCGCTACAGGCTTGGGGAAGAGTGGCTGGAAAGCTGCCTGGCAGAAAAGGACCTGGGGGTGTTGGTCAGCAGCCAGCTGAACATGAGCCAGCAGTGTGCCCAGGTGGCCAAGAAGGCCAACAGCATCCTGGCCTGAATCAGGAATAGTGTGGCCAGCAGGACTAGGGAAGTGATCATCCCCCTGTACTGGGCACTGGTGAGGCCCCACCTTGAATACTGTGTTCAGTTTTGGGACCCTCACTACAAGACAGACATTGAGGTGTTAGACCGAGTTCAGAGAAGGGCAACAAAGCTGGTGAAGGGTCTAGAGCACGGGTCTTATGAGGACCAGCTGAGGGAAGTGGGGTTATTTAGCCTGGACAAAAGGTGGCTGAGGGGAGACCTCATCACTCTACAAACCTGAAAGGAGGTTGTAGCAAGGTGGGGGTCGGTCTCTTCTCCCAAGTAACACACAATAGGAAGAGAGGAAACGACCTCAAGTTGCGCCAGGGGAGGTTTAGATTGGATATAGGAAAAATTTCTTCACAGAAAGGGTTATCAAGCATTGGGTCAGGCTGCCCAGGGAAGTGGTAGAATTGCTGTCCCTGGAGGTGTTTAAAAGATGGGTAGACATGGTGCCTAGGGACATGGTTTAGTGGTGGTTTTGGCTGTGTTAGGTTGATGGTTGGACTCAATGATCTTAAAGGTCCCTTCCAATCTAGATGATTCTGTGATTCTATTGTTCTGTCCGAAGAACTGTGCAGGTCACTTCCTTTTCACCAATGTGATGCTGTAAAGACACATTTGAGATCCATTTCTTGTAGTTTTTCTTATAGCACCCTTTGGTGTTGAAATACTGAAAAGAAACTAACTCTTGAATAATTTTTGCCTAGTAGGTAGCTTTTCAAGTGCAAATACAATCAAATGTTAAACCTTTATCTGGTTTATGAACAAGATACTTTTGGTTTGAGTCAGTTGTGGGTTTTAGAGGCGAGGGAGACACCAGGGATAGGCCCATTTTCTTCTGATAACTTTTTTATCATGTTTTTCAGCATGCCAGGCCGTAGTTCTTTATGGTCTGTGAGTGCTGTAATATAAGTACAGACGGAAGGTTCTGTATTGAGCAATGTTCAAAGAATAAAGATGTTGGACAGGTGGTGATGATGTACTCTTTCTAGGCTCATCTGTTCACTCTAATTTGCTGTTCTTGTCAGCAAAATAAACATTATGACAAAGACATCAGCTATCATGTTTCATTCCTTGATGTCCTTGGTTCTTGTGGAGGTTGGTTATTTATGGCACTCAGCTGAGAATAGTAGTAAGAACATTTTTATTTTGTATTAGCTCTGAAAGCATATAAAATCATGATTTTTCTCCTGTTAAATGAGGTTCATTCCCTGTTAATCACTTTGGCATCTCACGGTTGCTAGACCACAAATTTACAGTCCTCTTTTAAACTGTTGAAATTCAAGGAGAAATTTTTCAGTAAAACAGATCAAATGGTGATGTAATTCTTTCTCATCTCAGGGCCAGACCATTTCTTAAGAGAAGATGCACTCCTAATAGAAACACTTGCTATTTCATGTGAAATGTCTTACACAACAATCTCTTTGTATCATATACCTGCATACTACTATTACTGGCATGTGTATATGCGTTCTATTGTGTTGCAGCTGACTTACGCATGCAAAGCTGCCTCAGTGTCTTTTAAGTGGGAACAGAGTGTTCTCTGTCAACACAGGAAAGCAAACCAAACACATCTCCTACAACCTGGTAGGGCATGGTGATGATCTTACAAGGAACATGGTACATGATAATTTTCAGTCTTTCCAGAAGGTGCTACTGTGACATTGTATAAAATCATGGCTTTCACAAGGTAAACAGGGAAACTCTTTATTCACAAGTTTGTTTATTTTACATTTGAGGTGGTTTTATATGATTCTTGGGCATGGACACTGAAGTTGGTGAGGCCTGTATATCATCCGCAGTTTCCAAATTACTAAGTACTTTGCCCTGTATTCTTTTTCAATAAAATTTATGTTTCAGTCCTTCAAACAATGTTTTCCTTTGTAGAAATCCAGTGCGAAATTGCTGCAAAAGCAGGGATGATTATACAGAGAGTAGTGCTGAATTCACGCCCTGGTAGGTATTTGTCTCCAATAAAGGAGCGATGTGTGTGTTGTGGTTGCCTAATGCTCCGAAATGTTGAGGGTAGAAACAGACACTAACTTAAGATATTGATATTTTTATATCTTAATATTGCATGCAGCAATAAATAAAGTTTATTGTGAAGTGTATTTATTTAGTCTGTATATACAGATTTCTAAGCTCTTGGGTGAGAAAAAAAGGTTTAAGGCATAATATATGAGAAAACCCTAAGTGAAGGAACTCAAGTGAAGAAAGATTAGCAAGCACTGCTTTTTATTTCTGATGTTTGTTCTTCATGCATTTTAAGAGATGACTACAATAAAGTATTTTGTTACTGTTCGTTTTTGTTTCCTTTTAGTAAATATTGAGTCTTCTCTTCCATGTTTTGAAGTGTTTGTTTTTTAAATTTACACTCAAGGATTTTTTTTACTTCCTTGCTTACACATTTGCCTTGTTACGGATGTCAGCACAATATTTTGAATAGTGTGGTTACAAATTGTCTGTTGTAGAAGACCCACAAGTATGCATTAAGTTTTTGGGGTGTATTATATGCTGCTCAATGCCAAAATAGTCCTAAGAGGTAAGAACTATTGTGTGAACTGTCTTTTCTAATGGAAATCAAATGTTACAGCAGTAGTCTGCTGTAGTCGCTCTGACTTAAAACATACATTGGTATCTGGCGCTCTCCTTTTAGTGCTGATGGTTTCAGTTGTCAGTCTGATTGATCTGCTGCACGTGGTACTAACCTGAGGATGAAGCCTCCAGTTCTGGGGCTCTTCGCATATGTTTTATAGGTGTTTCTGGGAAGCTTTAATTTAAGGAGATCTGTTTGTAGCTGCGAAGGGATGCTCTTGTAGCATATGCGTATGCAGTGGCAATGGTCTGTATTCTCCCAATCTGAATCAAAAGAGACTGAAAGGTGAGAGTTTAAAACTTACCTGTTTAAAATTTATGGTCATTTGCTACTGGCAAAATAGTGCACGGTGGTTTTGTTATGTGAGAGAAGTCCCAATGCATGTCTTTGTTTTGAAAGTTACGGGCTTTTCAGTACATAGGGTGTATAGAACTATTTTTTGAGAATGGGAACAGCCCCCCCCCCCCTTTTTTTTTTAATTTGCTTTTTGGTCATAAAAATTATGTGTAGCAAACAGCATGGAAACTGTCAGTCAGTGCAAGTGGCTGGTACTGGCCCAGGTAAGCGTAAGATGACAGAGCAGCGGGTCTTCAGTTTGGATGGTGGCAGTGCACTCATTTAAATTGTAGCTTGTGACACAAAATCTGAAAGTTGGTCGGTAGGTTTATACCTAAGTAAAGATATAGCCTAACTTATTCTAAAAAAGACTACCTTAAAAAAAGGCCTTCCCATATTGATTACGGGAAGCTCTATATTGATTCATTTATGTCTTTGATTTTAAAACCAAAGGTAAGAATGGAGTGCCAGTGGCTGGAAACTTCCGACTGGAACAAAGTACAATAGCAGATACGATCCAAGCAGGACAAGTGCGTGTTAGAACCCTTTATCTCTCTGTGGACCCTTACATGGTAGGTGATGGACTTGGAGCTAAGCTGGAATTTATTTTTTATAGTATCTTCGACTCTGTACCTGTCATGATGTTTAACACCAAAGTTACCAATTATAGGACAAATGTACCTCCAGTATAACTTCGTGATTCTATTCATTCTGATGCAGTTATATTGGGAAGGAATTTGGCATTAATGTACCTGTGATATATATAGGAGTATGACTTCATAGGACCAGGAAGGACTGTGAGCCCTGGTGTACCATTACAGATTTGTTTGTATCAGCTTTTTCTGAACTTTGCCTTTCTTATATACATTTTTAAACTTTTTTTTTTTTTTTTGCCGTGGAAGGACGTATTTTTCACTTGAGGGGAGTGTGGGTAGAGGAGGAAGACTATTTCATGATGAAGCAAGAGAGGGACACGATAAGGCAAAAAAATTCTAGACAAAACACGCAAATGATTCAAGTTAAATGTTATTTAGCTATTAGCAGTTTTGTTTACAAATGAAAGTCAGATTTTCTCTGAAGTGGGTGATGGCAGGACAAAAATGTGTCAATACTTTGTAAACAATGGAAACAGAGAGAGCCTTAGTGAATGAAGCCATAACCAGCTAATGTGCCTAATTCTGCAAAGCTGTAGAAATCATGTGGCTGGGGGTTGAAATGGAAGTGAAGGTAGGAGGAGAGGCAGACAGATGCAGTCTGCTAGTATGTAAAAGTTTGCTATAAAGAGAATTCTGATCATTTGTTCACTGCATAGATGGAGAGAGTAGAAAAGAAAGCCTTCATTTCAGGAAAGGAGGTTTAGCTTGGGAATTAAGGGCAAGTTTAAGAATCCTGAAGTACGAACTCAGGCTAGAGGGGAACATGCCTAGAAAAGACTTCAGATTTCAAGATGTTTCATTAAACAGATCTCTGTCAGGGATGGTCTACATACGTTTCACTGTTCTTCAGTGCATAGGCATGGACTAAATAACTTGTGGGTAGTTTTTTCAATCCTACATTTCTATGATTCATCCAGTTAAGGAATGGCATTTGTAGGATTCTTGTCAGACCTAAGCCAGTCGTCTTTGGTTGCATGGCTGACTTTAAGGTAGTGTCTACAGAATGTGTTGGCTTTCGTAACGCTGCTGGAGGAGATAAGAATGGTCCATCCTCCTTTTGTACTGAGTGAACGAGGGGAAAGAGAGATCTAAGTAAAGATGATGAATATTTGGGGCTTACTGAGAGAGATTTGAATGGCTTCAAACTAGAAGAGGGTAGATTTAGATTAGATCTCAGGAAGAAATTCTTTACTGTGAGGGTAGTGAGGCACTGGAACAGGTTGCCCAGGGAAGCTGTGGAGGCCCCATCCCTGGAAGTGTTCAAGGCCAGGTCAGATGAGGCTTTGAGCAATCTGGTCTAGTAGGAGATGTCCTTGCCCATGGCAGGGGGGTTGGAACTAGATGATCTTTAAGGTCCCTTCCAACCTAAACCATTCTGTGATTCTATTCTATGATTTTTGAGTAGCTCTTTGTGTTTGAAGTTTTAAACATATCTCATCCTCAACTTCATTTGAACTCAGACCATGTGTTCCACCAGAGCCTCTTATTAAGGCCTTGTCTTTCAGCGCTGCCGAATGAATGAGGATACTGGCTCAGATTACCTCCTGCCCTGGCAGCTGTCTGAAGTTGCCGATGGTGGGGGCATTGGGGTTGTGGAGGAGAGCAAGCATGATAACCTTGCTAAAGGAGACTTCGTAATTTCCTTCAACTGGCCCTGGCAGACAGTGGCAATTCTAGATGGAAGCTTGCTACAAAAGGTAATGTAAATGCAAAGCCCAGATTGTCACTATTTTCTTATCCTAAACATTTTTCTTTTTTTTTCTTAATAGTGGCTAATGATACTATTTCTTAGTAAAAAAACAAGCCAATGTTACTGGAGCAACTAGTTCTCAAGAGGCAGATCAACTGACAGGTGGCAAAATCTGTATGAATTTATCTTTTATTAACAAAGAAAAATCTAAATGCTTTTGTTGGTTACCAGACATGCCAGTATTATTTCAATTGTTGGATCTTTAATAAATTTCCCTGAAGCTGCTTATGTTCATTAATTCTGTTAATTATTCTAATTCTACTAAACTCCTCATCCATGAGAGTGTAGTTGTAAGACATAAAAGGCTTTAGATACATTTATTTCAATTTATTTCACTAACATATATTAGTGAAAGCTTTTACTTGAAATTTTACATCTACAGAAGAGAGGGTATTCAATATTAAGTTGAAAGTGGAGAGGTAACAGTGCATTTGGGGTATTGTGTTGATCATCCTCGTGTAACAGAAAATTATTGTAGTTTAATAATGTATACTTTTGAATAAACTCCTTCCTTTAGGACCCTTTGCCACTGATCTGCAATCACAATATTTGATAAAACAGTGATATTTTATCCTTTATGCTAACATAGGGATAGTTCACTATTGCTGGAAACTTCTTCTCTCCCAAGTGCTTTTTGACACTTCCATAATCTAAGTTTTTGTGAGTGACCTATTTTAAAAACTTTCTAAAACTATAGAAATGTAATCTTTGTTTCATTTTGTATAAACTTGTTATTAAGGTAGAGCTAGTTTATAGCTAGCTTGTCCCTACTAGTTGTACCTTGCCTGGTAAATATCCTGCGTTAGTCTTCTATCCTCAGACAATCAAATAGCAAACAGCAAAACCTGTTAAAAGGAATTAACACCACCCTGTGTTTCTGTTTTGTAGCTTGTTCCACAGCTTGTAAATGGACGCCTTTCCTACTTTCTTGGTGCAGCTGGCATCACAGGACTGACGGCCCTGTTAGGTATAAGGGAGAAAGGACACGTGGCTGTGGGTGCAAATCAGACAATGGTGGTGAGCGGAGCCGCTGGTGCCTGTGGCTCTTTGGCCGGCCAGGTAGGTAGGCTTAAGACAGACGAGCGTACTCTGTTAACCAAGTTTATCTTCTGAAACATGCTGGTTAGTAAAAGTACAAATAAACTCATTGTAAATGTGAGTGGGTATAACTCCATGGGAAGGGCCAGTTTCACAGCTTCGGCTCACGCTGTCACAGAGAAGGATTTTAAATGTGAAACTTAAGTTTCGTGGGACTGGGGTAGGAGAAAACTGCCCAAGGTGATTAATTGTCACTAGCATAAATAAAGTAGATGGTATAAATACATGTATTTACTGTATATTTATGTAGTAGTTTGCCATTTGAACACAGTCTTTGAGTTGATTGGCAACTTTTTTTTCTATATTAGAAAATAATCAGTAAAAAAAGGTAGTAAATGCTGCTTCTTGTTCTGTTTCATGACATCCTTTGTGTTTTGAGATTTACAGCCCTTTTATCCTCCTCAGCTTTGCAGACCATGTTGGGGTGTGTTTGTGTGTTTTTGCTTATCTAGAGATACATCTATACACACACACATATATACACACACAAACACAATAGATATTAAGCAAGCTCAAGACCTACTGATAAAGAGGAGCTATGAAGAAACAATGCATAAGCAAATCTGTGAAGAATGTATTTAAATCAATTATCGTCCAATCTTTTTGGCCTTTTATTAGCTATGTTACGGTACTTGGCAGATGGTGATTTTATACTATATTTGGCTCTCCAGTACTGCCAGTTGTTGGCGACTCCACAAATTAAACCTCCTGCAGTCAGTGAGTTTGGAAAGATGGCAGATTTCGGTTGTACCTGCCCCTTCTCTATGTGTGAGGAGGCAATTGTACCACATGAGACAGGAGCGTGCCCTGAACTTTGCTGCTTGGGGTTTAGTAGGATGGGGGATAACTAACACCCTCTCAAGCCCCCTTCCTTCCACTGGTACCTTTATGCAGATGAATGATCTAACTTCTCTTTATTGTTTGGGGGGGGTTTGTTTTTTTTAAACTGTGGTCCTGCAGATTGGCCGTCTGGAGGGCTGCTCTAGAGTGGTGGGGATCGCTGGCACAGATGAAAAGTGCTCCATTTTGGTCCAAGAAATGGGATTTGATGCTGCTATCAATTACAAGAAGGGGAATGTGGCAGAGCAGCTACGTGAACTCTGCCCAGGTGGTGTGGATGTTTACTTTGACAATGTTGGTGGAGACATCAGTGATACAGTTATAAGTCAGGTGATTATACCAGCTGTTGCATTTATTCTAGTCATTCTCCAATGCCTGTGTGCCCAGCTTTGAATTAATTCATACTGGAGACCAGCCTGCAGTACAGCAGAGCAGGCTTTCCACTTCGTTGATCTA
Source organism: Burhinus oedicnemus (assembly GCA_008921705.1). Lineage (NCBI taxonomy): Eukaryota > Metazoa > Chordata > Aves > Charadriiformes > Burhinidae > Burhinus > Burhinus oedicnemus. The sequence goes on along the minus strand of VFFE01009221.1, from coordinate 1,332,994 downwards.
ATCCAGGTGCTGATCCTGGTCCTGAGGAGAAACCAGATATTTGAAATCAGTGCCCGTCATTTGGACTAGCCTGGCAGTATAGTAATAGAAACACAATTTCTGCTTCTTGTCACTCGCTTTTTTGGCCAGGAGACTTGGTAATATTCTAAAAACCTCATCTGTCAGTGTAGTAATCTTGTGTTTTGTCAGCTTTGATTTTCTGGCTTCATAAAAGACCAGCTCTGCTGGTCTTGACCAGTCCTCTTCATTGTTAATGTGGAACTACTCTCTCATGGCAGGGAGGCTTTGGTGGTAATGCCATCTTTGGGAGCTCTAAATCACAGCTGGTTCCAACAGCTGTATCCAACTTCTTTGTCCTATTACCCCTCTCCTCCTGACAAAAAGGGCACACAGTAAGATAACAACTTCTTATATTCCTTGTATTTAATGCCTTTTTAAATTACACTTGGGCTGTGTAGCATTTATTTTTCCACTACTGCCCTGCATTTATCTATTTGAATGTTGTCATAGGTTGAATGGGGACTACCTGTAATTCTCCTGCTCTTTTCTAGGAAATGTGGCTCTAAATAAGGATACCCGTGTGAAAATTTTGCAGTATAATCTATTGCATCTCTAGAAAATTTGGTTTCTGAGACCAAGGGGTGTAATTTTTCTCACTTTGTGCTGTCCCAAACAGATGAATCAGAACAGCCATATCATCCTGTGTGGACAGATTTCTCAGTATAACAAAGATGTGCCTTATCCTCCTCCACTGCCTCCTGACATAGAAAAAATACAGAAAGAAAGAAATATCACAAGGTATATTTCTCCTCCAGAACTTGTGACCAGGTTCCAGGTAGATTGTGCACATGATGTTGTGACGCTGATGTTTGGAAGATAGTCTGTAGATCCGCAATAGGCATGTGTAATCAGAACAGAATGTTGCCATATGAAAAAAGGAAACTATAATCACAATGTCAGTAAATCCTTTCTCTTACATTTGTCTGTATCAGTGTAAAAAATGGGAAAGGATGTTGTTACATGTTAACATAGTTGTCTGTTGTTATGCTTTGTTTGTAGTTGCTTGATTTAGTCCTGGACTCTCTGACAGATTCTTCGGTACGAGGGAAGGTGTTGCTATAGTTCTGTTCTCAGATGTTTTGCAGAGTGCCTTCTCTTCAAGCGTAGTAGTTCAGGCAGAGAGAAAATCAAATATTTTTAAAGTAAGGATGCAGCTGATGCAGTAATTGTATTGAAATTAAATTTTTAGTATTTGGGATTTTATTAGATGATGGGACTGTAGGTGTGACAGATATATATAGGTAAAACATCGATTTTTGTTATGACTCTGGGAATTACTGAATCTCCTGTCAGGATTCAGGTGGAGCTAAGGCAGAGATTAGGAGCAAAGTCTCAGGAGATTTTTCATTCATTGCATTGCAGAAGGTTGGGGAGACTTTCGATTTCTGTGCAAAGCAAATGGATTGACCTCTTCTAATTAAAATTCTGTTCTTGTCCCTGTTACTGTTGTCTACACTTTTAAAAATGGATAAAAATACTAAAATACACCATGCATAGTAGAAGGCAGTGGAGAATTTTGTCGGTACATTGCTACAAGTAATTGTAATTTTTTATGATTGTTTCAGTTTCTTGATTGCTATAGGCAGCTGTGACAGCAGGGTATGCAAAATTTGGGGAGCCTGAAAGTTAATTTATACTCACTGTCTAGTTGCAGGTCCGTTAATTATTCTCTCTACCACAAAAAAAAGTAAAAAAGAATAGGAATTCACTCACATTTTATGGACATTTGCTTATTCTGGCGATACTACTTGGTTTTTATTACTCTTCTCTCTGATACTTGAACAAGAATTACTTGTCTAAGACTGATGTTACTGTCAAGCTCCCACTGCAGGGAGCTGTCTCAACAAGCTGACAAAACTGAGCTGTGTCTCATTGTAATTAGTACTCATAATCCGTCAGTTTCAATAACGCTGTTTCCTGAAAAGATTTGTAGAGATTTCAAAATACGCTTACCAGCCTTTCGTAAATCATGGCCCATTCTTTTCTTTCACAGGGAAAGATTCTTAGTGTTGAACTATATGGACAAACAAGAAGCTAGTATATTACAACTCTGTCAGTGGATCCAAGAGGGTAAACTGAAGGTAGGAACTTTTACATCTAATCTATGGCCTCTGATGCTACATCCTCAGATCATGGTCTGAGTCGGGAAGTCCAATTTCTTTGTCCTTGGCTCTCTTACCATGCCTCACTATTCAACAAGTTTTCTTATGGATGTTTAAGTATATTTGAAAGCATATGAGGTAGCACTGTTTTAGTAGATACTTGCTGAGGATGAAGTGACTGTAGTTATGACAGACGTTTCTAACTACATGCTGCTGATGTCTGTCTGTATTTCTTTCAGTATGGAGTGCGAGTGCTTTTTTTACTTAAGGGATCAGACCTTCAAAAATATTTCCTTTCAAATTCCTGACTAGTTAGTGTCCTGAATGCTTTTGGGGATCTTGTCTGAAATTTTGTTTCAAGCTTTATAACCACCATTTATTATTTTGTCATGGGTAGATGCTTTATTCATCCCTTCCCCACGAGGTCTGTCTAAATGAGTTTTTGATTCTTCACGTGATCAGTAAATTTTCCGGGGAAAATGCCGAGATGTGAAATTTGGCAGGGGCAGGGATGTTCCAGTTCTGATTGAAGCATTAAATTACCTACAGGTTTATCAGAAAGTATTCACTCCTCTCTTGATGAAAGAATCTGGCCCAAACAGAGCACTGTCCAATGTAGCAAGGGAATCCTTTAGATTGTGGTAGTTTCTGTGGCAGTTTCGTGGCATGTTTCTAAGAAATGTTAATCTTGTTTGAAGAAAGCTAAAAGGACTTGTTTGCATTGACAGGTCAGAGAGACCATGGTGGAAGGCTTAGCAAACATTGGTGGTAAGATTTTTACACCATTTTCTAAGAATAAGGGTCTGATTAAATACAATGACAGTAGAGGTTAACTACCTCCTTTGTTTCATTTGCCAATTCAGATTTTTGTGTTTTATCTAGAACATGATTTTTATGTTATAATTTTTTTTCACAAGGTATTAAAAAGTTCTATGACAAGATTATTTTATATTTAAAAAAACCTTGAAAATAAATTTTGAGAATTTTTTTTTTCGTTTTACTGGGAGGGGGGGAATGAATTGTTGAACTGCTACCTTAGCAGCTGAGGATAGTCGCACTGATCTCACAGATTTAAGGTGCTGCCCATTTCTTAGAACTTGCATGTAAGAAAAGGGTATTTTGGAAACCTTGAACTTATGCTTTAAAAAAACCCAGTCTCTAACAGCGCTTGTTATTGAATTTGCTAGCAAAAAATAAATTGAGAAGTACACACAAGAAAAGGGAAAGCGTATTAAAGATTGCTAAACAAAGTAAAAAATAATTTCTTTTAAAGGAACAAAATAGCCTGTAGCCTGTTCAAAAAATCTGTAACAACGAAAATATAAAAATGAAGAGGGGGCCTTGTGATTCCAATGGGACGAAGCTAGAGAACCAGGTGATTCCAGATGTGCTGTAAGAATTTAGTCTTTAGTCCCACAAGACTGGAAACCAGTAGAATTAAGCGATAGCCAAATCTTATAGATTTAAATTTATTCTAGACATTGCTACTTACTGGTATACATATGTATTTTGCAGGAATTTGATCAAATATAGCAGCCATGTTTCATACTTTATTTACTCAAAGATCTATTATTTTGCACCAGTTTCTGGCATTTATTGCAATACATAGAGTATTTACAAACCTTTTCCTTTCGCAAACGTTTGAAACCCACAGCATTTGAGGGCTCTCCAGTCACACCTGGTCTTTCTATTTGGTATTTGTGTGGCATATCACAAAAGCAGCAAATGTAATCGTTAACTTGTATAGGGCTAAACAGTTGCTTACAAATAACTTTTTTTAATTATTACACAAAACTGCCCTTAGCAGTTTATTACAGGCTAGTGTTTTGGTTCTTTTGGTTTTTTGGGTTTTTTTCTTAATTTGGGGAGCTGGTTAATACAGTTGCTTCTACCATATTTTTTTTTCTCTTTTGAAAGTTACTTGGCCCATTTTGCTTGGCACTAACTTATTTCATTCTTTCTCTTGAAGCCGCTTTCCAGTCCATGATGAATGGGGGCAATATTGGAAAACAGATCGTCTCAGTTTCTAACTAGAAGTTATTTCTTCAGCAAAAATAATTGGATTCTGTCTCTAACAGTGAGCAAGTTTTTACTTATACTAATTTCCATTTTCTTAAATAAACCATTATGTTGTTCTGTATGTACTGAAAGCAGAGATTCTGGGATGCTAAGGCAGAATCTATGCTAATAAACTAAATAGAACTGGAAACAGGAATGCAATCATTTATACTAGAAACAACTAATATGTTGACATGATTTTGGCAGTTGCCAGCTAGCACACGTGCAAATATTTCATGAGTATGGTTTGGAAGTTAGAACATCCCAGGAACCATTTCCAATAAACAATTTGTATGCAGCCACCTAGTTTTGGTTGTTAGAAGTATTTACTAGTGTAGATGTCCACCCTTCCTGTGCTAGTTTGGCTCAGTGCCCAGGAACTTCTCTAGGAATTTTGAATTTACTAGTGTAAGTTTACCCTGACAAGTCCAGTCAATCGGGCTAATTGTTTTAGAATGTTCTCATTTTTACAGATAACTACAATGAAAAATTCCATTTCTGGAATTCAAGGTCTCTAGTAACAGAGGTATTTTGCCATCTGGAACAAATTTCCACCGATCTGTCTTGTCTATTTCTCTGTATTGTGTCATTATATCCCCTATTTTCAGAGCACTTGAAACCTAATTCATTTACAATTCCATTGCATGCAACCTGAGACTTTCATCAGAGATAGGTTCAGGTGTAGAGTGAGCCTCCTGCTAGCTATTCATTTATTTACTCTTCTCAGTCTTTGCATTCCAGACTTAAGTGAAGTTTTCTTTTTAGAATTCCTTTTCTAAAATCGACTGTATTTTATGATAATCTCCTCGATTTCACTATTTTTTCTAGTTTTTACACCTCTCCAGAATGACAGACAGAGGATCTCAAAACATGCTGCTTGATGACAGAAGGTGACTTTGCAGACATTTGACCTTCTGTTCCCTCAGTAACCTATCTTGGCTCAGAATTTTTGGTCTAACAATGCTCTTTTACCATCTCAATGAGGAAACTTGAAAAAATGAGTCACCATTTCCAAGTTTGACTAGCATAACTCCAAGCCAAATGAGACTGATGAGATTAAGTATGTGTCTTCAAAAGCAAGGAACAGAAAAAGGAACAGATAATTATCTTAAAGATACTTGAATTTCTCCACTATGTGCATTTAGAGACATTAACGTGTATTTATTTAGAGAATAGGATTGCTCATGACACATTCCCATTTACAGTTGGTTTTGGTTTTAATTTTTTTGCCATTAAGACAAGTGCTTCCAAACAGCAGGGTCAGCTGAGCTGTCCAGAGAATGGATTATCTAGATCTGTGTGAGTCACTCCCTAGCCTTAAACTAAATGGAATCCAAGGACTAGGAAAGAAACACTGTACAAGAAATTTGGCATTATAAATAATTTTGCATGCTGTGGAAAGTAAGACATGGGTATCAAAACTGCCTAATATGGTTGTGAGCAATATGAAAAACAGTTCTTTCATTTCCTAGTGCTGAAGCTGGCCCTGAAAGGAGGAGGCATGCAGTGATGGATGCCATAAACTTTGAGGAAGAGAAAGACAGCTGCAGGATAGCATTAGATGGTCTAAAATCTCCCAGTACGCATTTTTCAACTGCAAAACTAGTGACTGGTTCACTTCAGCTAGATTGTGAATTCAGCATCAGCATAACTACCTCAAGCAGCATTAATAACAGTGTCACACTGGGGCAGAAGCCAAAATTTTTATGCCGTAAAATCGGTATGATCATAGTTGGGAAATAAAAACAGAAAGCAACAGGTGAATGAAATTCTATGAATTCCTGCATATTGACTGTTTATGGATGGTAAGTTACTTGTGAAAGTTAAGCAATGCAGGCTTGTAAGACTTGATAATTTGTTTGTATATTGAGAGGCAGGAGGAAATGCAGTGATCCTGAGCACCGCCTCTAGACACGTGATGAATACAACCTTTCCAAACAGCAGCTGTAAGGTGCTGATGTGTCCATTGTCCCCTTTCCTTTCTTTATTCCCTCCCACGTGGTCCCACATGCTTATACCTGATGACTAAACAGCATTGCCATCACCCTATATGTTTTTTACCCAATGCACCACCATATTCTGCATTCAACTTCTGCCAGGCAGCAGATTAGCCTTAACGCACTTTAACACAATCTTTCTGAATAAACGTCCTCATCCTTACAGTTCTTCCCTAAAGCAAATACCTGAACGCAGAAGAAAACAGCCCACTCCATGTACATGACCAACCATTAACACTCCACACCGCTGCAGCAAAGCTGGCCTTAACCTGAGGCTCTGTTTCTACTGCTATCGATGCAAGAGTGTTTTTACAAATGAGAGTGTTAGTATTGCTGTTGCTGTTGCCTTGAAATAGTATCACTTCTAATTAGGAACAGAAGTCCTCCACTGAATTTGGTTTTTGGTTTTTGTGTGTGTGTGTCTGTCTAATTGTCCATAAATATGTATGGCACTTCTTGGGTCATGGTATCTCCATGGTGTTTTCGTATTTTCTTCCACGCTTGAAGGCTAACCTCTTCCTACACACAAGTTTCAACATCCTATAAACTGCGTTTCCCTATATTTGGCTTCCTCCAATCTATCAATTTTGTTTCAGTTTCAACAGCCTGTTTTGAGAAAAATGCCTTTTATTCTTAAAACCAAGGACCCTTCTTCTGTTTTAATTCCAGCGTGTTTGGAAGGAAGTATACTGTAGGGTAGTATCCAAAGCAAGCTAATTAAATACCTGTATATTTCAAAAGAGACTTCAGCTATGAACTGTGGTGTTTGCATTGTATGAATGTAAGAAAGCAATCATAACAATAACCACTACTGAAAAGGCGTTAAAAAGTTGTTTTCCTTTTATATGTTGTAGGTGAAGGCCTCAGTCTGACATATTTATGTTTCCGGAGTTATATTGTTTGTCCAAAGTACAAATTGTGTACTTTTAAACAGTGTTTGCTGAAGAGCTGCTCCAGACTGAGCTCATTTCTGGCGCTATGACTTGACACACGTTCCAGGAATGACAGTCCTCGAGGAAGTTATTTTTCACAACCAAAACAAAATATGATAAAATTATAAATTTCCCAGCATTATTATTTTTACAGCAATTGCTTAGTAATCCACACAAGTTGTAAGCCTATTAAGAGCTGATGATGTGAGGGGTGATCCAGAGTGAGATCATGCTGAGGTACCGATTCTTTACCATAATAAAGGCAGCTTGATTGCAGCAGCATTCCTGTAGTTAGGTAAGCTACTTAGGGCAATAGAGGTTCTATCAGCATTAGTCAAATGGCTTTAGGGAAAAAATTAAAAAAAGATGGGGACAGTCAAAGTAAATCTCATCCTGGTACCCTCAATGCTTAGGACTCTCACAGAAGCATTTCTTCACTTGTGAATCCTGGCTCATGATACCTCTTAAGAAGAAATAAAAATCAAAGGGAGAAAATGCTTTAAACCAAGTGCCCACAGTTGTAAAAAATATTAATACATCTTTTTCCATGGTCGTAATTTCTTAATTATTCTAATAGTCTGACTCCTAAGCAATCATGTATTTTGCACTATAGGAGAGGTCTCATTTAACAAAGGATGACAAAAAAACTTGTAACAAAAGTCCAAGATGCTTTGGATGTAGTAGATAGATAGTCACTGGCTGCAGAAGCACCAGTGTTTATCCCATGAAGCTTCACCTTACAAAGATGGTGAGTGATAGTTTATAACATCTTGCATAAGGGCAAGCATGAATTCAGAGTAGGAGCTGTAAGCTACTAGAAGTTCAGCTATCCAATCTTTATAAATAAGCATTTCTTTTTGCAAAAGGGTAATAAAACTTAAACAGTGTTGGGCAGAGAGACTTTTTTTTCTTATTTTTCTTTGAGCTAATCTTCTGCTTGTTTGTATTTGGTAAAGTTCTATGCACTCCCTTTTCCATCCCTTCTCCCTTTGCACCTTGAACAGTTGCTGTGAGCTGTCCTATATTTAATATTCTTCCCTTCTGCTTTCTTACCCTCCATTTTTTCCCCCCCCTTTTCCTTATTTTTTTTAGTTCATCATGTTTCTTGTCCTCCTTCTTGTTGGCTTCTTCCTTGATAATCAGAAAAACATGCTCTTTTTTATAGGAGCACCTGTTAGTGGTTCAGTGGTAGGCCGTGTAGTTTAGTGTCAGGATTTCACTGAAGATGTCAGCAATACCGTGACAAGAGCTTGCCAGCCCTGGCATAAATGTGTCTTACTGCAATTTGTAGTACCTGTTGTTACAAAAGTGGAGAGAGCAAAAGCACATGCCTTTCAAATAGCTTCATCCCTTTATTCTATATTTTAGTGCATTGATCGTGGAAGAAGCAGATGCAGGATTACTTAGTCCTGTTGTTTGTAACATTAGTCTCCTCTATTGCTACACTGCCCTTCTCTTTCCTGGGTTCTCTTCACAGTGGGAAATGTTTATACAGTCCCTAATAGACTGCCAGGGAATAAAAGAAGATCACGGGCAGATGGCTTTATCCTGCAATAGGAAAGGGTAACAGTAGCTGGAATAAGCTCCAAACCTAGAAAATATTTTGTGAGACACAACTGGGAACTCTTTAGAAAAAGCAGAAAAAGAAGCAGAAATGAGTCAAGACTTTTTAGCCACACGAACACAGAATTTTGCAACCAGAAAGATCGCAAAATTCACTTCTGCTACAGCACTCTACTCTGGGTGGAGTAGTGGTAAGAGGGTGGCTGAACAGGTCAGCAGTACTGAAAGAAAACTGAAAGTATGAAGTAGCAAAGCAGTGTTGATGCAAGAATATGGAGGTGCAATTTATAGGAGGCTGGCTGAGGGCAACAGTGAGAGAAGGCAGTAAGGTTTTATGGGGCTATGGGTCTACCCTCTTGTGCTCCACCCTCTTCTTGGACTGGCTTCTCCATATCTCTGAGACCTTCCCGCAGTCCCTACTCCTCTGCAGGCTGGGGAATGTGGGGAGGGAAAGTAAAGGGCCAAGGACCAGGCTCTGATGGGGTGAAGTTCAGACAGGAGCCAGCACGGCTGGGGTTTCTCCTGATTCTGGGGGTGGCTTGGGGAGGGCAGGACGCCGTCTACTAGTGCTTTTCCTGCTGGGGTGGAGCTGCCTTTATGTCCCACTCCCCCAGAATAATCTTGCTTTCAGCAATAACAATCCCATTAGAAAGTGGCATGGACAGCAGGAGCATTTCGAACTGGAACAGCCTGTTCTGTGTCCTGGGGCCAGGCAGCCTGAGTGAGCCTTCGGTGCCCTGCAGGCAGCTCTCTCTCTCCTCTGCCTCTACCTAGGCCAGCTAGGTATCTTGTCGGCAGAAATGGTGCCTTTCAGTGAGCATAAGAGTTTAATTTTGAAAGAGGACCAAACCCAGGCAATTCATCAGGACAACACAGGGCCTGTTATCACTAGAATGTCTCGCTTCAGTCCACTGTGTTGATTCCTGTCTTCTGGGCACCGCAGGCCAACAGAGGAGCAAATGCAGTTTCTTGATAGGGTGGCTTGCAGATTTATCATTGTATCTGCACAGTTGTCAGAGGTTTGTCCCGTTACCACTGGTTCAGTTAGGTGACTGGTCATATGTTCTGGGAGATTGGTTTCATAGAATGCAGCCTATTTATTTTGTTTGAATTTTAAGGGAAAACATACTGTATTATGATTTGTGTTACTCATAGTTAACTTGGGCAACCACATGCCTATCTGAGGACAGCTAAATTAGAGGCTAGCTCCTAGTCTGTGCTTCTAAGAACTTTCGGCCTGCTGAAATACAAAGAACTAAAAAACTTTTAAGGTGGCATTGGTAAATAAAGTCTTCCTGTGTTGAAGAGTACAGCTCAACTAGGAAAGTTAATATTTTCCTGCTAAGGTTTTGTAATATCGGAAAACTGTTTAAGAAGGAGAAAATCTGAATTAACGTGAGACAAGGTAAGTTTTACTTGTCTGTTCCGCAACAAAAAGTTGCAATAGCTGTGTCTGTAGAGCATGAGGTAAGAGGTGCTTCGTATGCAGGGCAGAGTTCTGTTTTTACAGTGTGCTCTTCACAGCGATACCAGGGCAGCAGGATAGTCCCTTTCTCTCAAAATTTACTACATCATTCCCACATATGTGTGTAATTTACATATCAACTGTGTTTCAGAACATATGATTCTTACTTGGGTCCCTGGAGCCAGGGATAGCACACCTACAAATAAAACATCTTTGCTTGCCACACTAAGAATAGCATTGAGAGATTCTTAACAGAATTCCATCCATCTACCGAACACATCCCACGAAGCCAAAAAGTAAGTATTTGACAGACTGTAAGATTTTTAAGTCCATAAACATTTTATTCCATTGAGATTTGATTACATTCCAATCAACTGCTACCACCAGAACAAAAAAAAAAGTCTCATTTCAGAACAGGGTCTTGTCACAGGGAATAGATAGCAAGTATTTTATTGCCACTTATTATGCTCCCTGGTCATATAAAAGTAATTTAATTGTGAAATGTCAGTTTTATTATTAATTTTTCAGTAGTGTTTCTCACAAGTAAATTTTGTGCCCTGCCTCTTTGATTTTCTAACAGCTTTGCAAAACAAACAAATAGCAACAAATGACATTCTGTATTCTCTTAACAGTGTATTTAACTCATGCAACTGAGAGCTGTTACTCTTTTTTCTATTGTATCATCAATCACTGAGGAACAGGAATTAAGGAATAAGAAAACTGTCACCTTTTAGAAATAACAAGTCTTAGTTGTAGTTAATATTTTCTTCCAATTCAATTTATTTTCATCTACAGTCACCGCTGTTTTCTTCTAGGGTGCCATAAATAAGTTACCCCTCCTTTTTCTTGAGAAGCCATAAATAAGTTACTGTAAAATTACCTGAAATATTTTAAATGTTCCATTCACAGCAGTCTTGTGAGGCAGGCCAGTGTTCTCCTTACTTTACAGATAAAGGCACCTCAGCTGTCTTGGCTCTGGATCATTGCATTCTTCATAAATGTAACTGTATCATTTTTAGACTTAGAAAAACTGAAAACAAAGAAATGAGTTTTCCTAGGTCACCCTTTGGCGCATTTCACTGAGATCCAGAAATACAGCCCTGGCACCCTCACAGATATTATAGGCATCGGACCACATGATTCCTTCACACTGTCCCATCCTGAGGGCATTTTCTCCATTCTTTGCTTTAAAGCTGAACTCTGACTACAGTTGGGAATCCCAGCACCATTGATCATTCACTCTCCTTTCACTGGTCAAGCGTGGGAAAATTGGCAACCTCAGCAGTGGAAAACACAGGTTCTTCCTCCCAGAGAGACAGCATGTTAATTAGCCAGCACTCCCAGGACAAGACCAACAGGCCATGGCTCAGGTAAACATAAACACAAATACACACACACACCCAAACAGCCTATAAACTGCTCGTATATAGCATTATGAACTGAAAAAGTGTGTAAGCATAGGACTCTTACTGTGAAGGCCACCACACCACCTTTGCAATAACTATTACTTCATAAAGGCATCTCGTCTAGTCTTGTAGTTAGTCTTGTAAAAATATACGTAAATCTTGAAATAAAAAGCAAAGTTAAGCACAAATCCTGGAGCTCATTATCAAGATTTTTCCTGGAGCTCAGTTTTCCCAGCATTGTAAAAAGCAAGAACTTAATTAATTAAAAATATTTTTCCATTCACAGTAGTAATGAGAAAATGTTTCCATTTGTGATCCATACAGACATATCTATCTTCTGTACCACAAAACCCCCTATTATAGAGATTGTTACACAGTTTACTGTATACTGTGTGAGCCGACACAGGCAGGATGCAGGAACAACCACAAAACTATGGGTGAAATGCAAAGAGTAAATTTAATCCCGATACCTTGCAAACCGGAGGATCTCTGAGGCAGCACACGGGCAGAGGAACACAAGTGGGAACACAGGCACTGTGGAGCTCAGTCCTTGCTAGAGAGTTTTTCCTTGTTAGCAAGAGAGAGAGAGAGTTCAAACCTGCTGTTCTCGTCTGTATATCAGGGATTCAAGCAGGCATAGTTTTCCACTGTGCGTTGATCTCTGACAGCAGGGCAGGAATCTCAGGCGTGTTGGATAAGGTATCTCCGAGTCCATCGCAGGCCTATGTTATCTAAGTGCAGATGTTCTACTTGTTGAGCACATAAGACTAAACAATGATTGGTGTGATATATGTGTTTTCTGACACCCCAGGTGCAAGTCACTTGAGGATGTTTACAATCCTTCTCGACAATCTTCCGTTACTTTCCGACACTGTATTAATGTATAATGTATAACTGTATTATATAACATGTTATACAGTACATTGTATATGTATAATACAATAAAAGTATATAATACATACTGTTATACATTCATGTTTTAATACAGCTCCATAGCAATGCAGGTCACGATCTTACTACCTTCAGATCTTACCACCTAATGGTTGGGCTGTATGGAATTCCAGCATCACAAAACTATAGGTTGTGCCTTGACAGTTTTAAAAACTTCAAAGAACTTCAAATATTCATATTGTACTTCAGGAGCTCTGACAGTTTTTCATTTCTACTATGTAAGTTCTGAGCTCAGATGATTTCAGTGTCCAGGTTTTATAAATCAGAGCTGAGGTCAGCACCACCAGCCACGTTCTCATTGGGGAGAGGAAGAAAGCCAAGGTCCCATAAGTTCGCTGGAGGAAGTAGCAGGAGTAGACCTGCCAGGTCAGGAGGAGTGCCATGGCCAGGTGAACAAGCACAGCCACGAGGCGTCGGACATGACGGATGTGAGAATGGAAGCTGTGACCCTGGCATCGCAGCAACAGGCACCAGCACAGATAGGCCATTAATGGCAGGTTGAAGAACAACATCTGAAAAGAAGAGCAGAGAAAAAAGTGTTCTGGGTAACATACATGAAGGCATAGAAAGATAAAAGCGCATAAAACTGCCCCATTCTAAGAGCTGAGTACAATTCCCAGAGCTGGAATCTCAGGATGCGCTTCCAAGATGCTGTAGCTGATAGAGATGTGGCTGCCTGTGTCTCAGTCCCAGGCCAAGCATTGCTGCCCACTCCCTGGCAGTGGGAAGCACTGACATGCATCTGACCTTTCTTGGAGCTGGTTCTGGGAGCTAGACTTGGCAAAATACTAGCACAGTAAAAAAGGAAGGTCCTTATGTCAGTTTAGCTCTCTGACCCAGCCCACTGTGGTGTCAGACAAGCATTAGCACTGGCATATGGGAGGGACCATGAAGGAGGCAATACTAGCTTGGTCTGGCTTAAATGTCAAGGAACTACACCCTCTCTTTCAGACTAATGGCAGCTGGGAAAACCAGAGGGCAGCCAGGTCAGACTGCTGGGAAAGCTGGACTTGTGTACTTGGAGAGTGACACCTACTGATCTGAAGGGTTATTCAGTGTGCAAGGGCCGCTCTGGCCTTTCAGTTCCTTTTGCTTAATCACTGCAACCCATGCGTGAGCCAAGGACAAAAAAAAAAAAAAAAAAAAAAAAAAAAATTTAGAATGGTAGAGTGGTAAACCTGTAGAGTTGACTTCTAATCCAGACATCCAGGGAGTGCAAAGCAACATCAAATAGTGGAAAGGAGAAGTCTGAGAAAATAATCCATAACCTCCTTCCTTTCTGCCCTTTAAATTTGCAGAAAGGTAAGAAAGAGCTGTTGTAGTCAGGCATGGCCACTAATCTTCTCTATCCTTCCAAGACTCCTTTCTTTACAAAACTATTAAAAAAAAAATCTGAAAAAAATTCCCAGAGGAAAGCAGTTTGTCAGCCCTAATTTTTATAAATACGTACCTGTAAAATCCCAACAATGAATGTCAGACTGCCCTGTAAGAAGGAACCGCCAACGAACACCCCAAAGGAAAAACAGGCCCCCACCTGGCCATCTATCAGTTCACCTACAAACCATGGTCCTGAAAGAGAGGAAATCAAACATAGAGCACCATCAGAAAATACAGTATAGACGTGGCCCTTTTTCACATGGCCCTTTGTCCTGCTGAGCACAAAGTGGTTAACTGGGGAAAATGACTTCTCTATAGTAATAAGCCTAATGTTTTCATCTTCAACAAACAGCAATGTGATGAACATTCCCAATGTGAAAGTATCACGGTACACCAATGAGTTGTGGCATGCAATGAAAATAATTTTAAGTTGGTTTCATCTCTCTGACAATTTTCAACACCACATATAACATTTTCCTTATGAGAGAAGTGAAAAGATAGATTATTTCAAATGCTGGCCTTTTCCCAGAATTACAGTAAGACAAAGGAAAGACATGCTCATAAACACTTCCAGCTTTGCTCAGTTTAGAAGTCAAAATGGGCAGGCTGCACTATGTTATGCATACTGACTGCCAAGAAAGTAGCTATTTTAGTAACATCTTATCAAAGGAGAAATAAGCTAAAATTGTTAGCATGAGAGCCAAGGTGTCTTAGTGACATATCATGTGAAATGTACATTCCATATACTTGTTTTACACCAAGGTACAACCAGATCTTCCTCAAAGAACAAGTGAAAACCAAATTAAATTCAAAAACACTCACTTTGCTTTCAGAGTAATTTAGTAATTTAAGTGGTTAATTAATTCTAGGGCTTCTAAGTTAGGCTCTTACAAACAAACTTTTAGTCTCTTTCGACATGAACTTTTAGAAGTTCCACATAGATTTTTGTAACTTGAGTAGATTTTCCCTATTCTTCAAGATGCTAGAAGTCTCATTTTTCATCAGAATCTGATGTGGAATTTAAAAATACAAATTTATGTCCTCCAGTACTCCAGATTACTTACCCAGCATTGTGTATAAATTCAGAACCAGAATTGAGTAATAGAAGGTGTTTGTTTTACTGAAGACATGAAGGGAATACGAGGTCAGAGTAAGTAATCCTGGCTTTTCTAAACAGAAACAACATTTAAGAAAAATACACTTGATTCAGGTTGTAACACACACATATATAAAAAAAAAAATATACTGGTCTTTCTGAAACAAATCTGCACATTATTTGCTCATTCTATTAAATAAGGAATATTTGGTATGTCTACAGAACAAATACAAGGGAATGCATTTCTACTATTACTGTGATAACTGAAAGTAGGGAACCAATAAATATAACAATCTATGTTAAAAACAGCAGAAGAAGCTGCCATTCTAAATGAGTGCACTTACTGTATGTAAATAAAACTGAACAACCATTCTATACCCAGAAAATGAAGTTAGGTAGAATGAAAAACATGGAGAAAGTTCATTTTAAATGAAAAGTAAGGGATTCAAAACAGTAACACTGCAAATCCAAAAATGTAGATCAGCATAGACTAGATTAACTGGATTTTCTTTGATTAAATCTGCTTAGTGAGATCTGATAGCAACTTGGATACAACAAAGGCTCGGCGTTAAAATGGCAGCATTCTGACAAGTGTGTAATGTTAGCAAAAAAGCAATATTCATCTTCTAACTGAAGCAGACAATTCATAGATTGAGATTGAGAAAGCCGTCCTATAAAAGTTAGCTTTTAGCGTTTCACCTATTACATGGCTGCCCTTCTCACAAAGCACTAGCTCCCAGAGGGCAAGCTTGACCTTTGGAAACCAACAGCTCTAACAAATTTGTTCACTAATTTGTAAAACATTTGTCATGGTCTACAGGGACCTAGCTGATCACAGAGTGCTAGCTCTTTTCATTTTTAGCTGCTGAGTTCCATAAAGGCAACTGAAAATCTATTATTTTTCTATGTAAGCAGTTACTGTAGTTACCTCAGGATGCTACGTGATTATAAGTATAAAGGAAGGGACATACACTGACATGAATAGGAAGGGAGGTGGCTTCCAGAAAAATCTCATTAGTAAGGTGTGGTTCAAACAATTGTTTAAAAGGATAAACACCACGAACTTAACAGTATTAATTTTCGTTTACTAGATTTATCACAAACAAAATATCAAGTAATGACAGAACTGGTCTTAATATTATTTTGGGAAAGACCCAAGCCTGTTCATGTTCTTTGCAAAGACTAAGAAAAATTATTTTTGTAGAAGGAAATCTGTTTCTCCACTCAGGTGACAAAGAATTCTGTGCCAGCTGTAGTGAAACAATACAGAACACATACAGAACTAATACAAAATAAAACATTCCTTTCCCTATGCATTGGATTCATCAGTGGGACAATTAAAACTAAACCTTTAGACAATTAATTGAATTTTTGTTTAAGCAAAGATATCTGATCAAGTTTTTAGTTTTTAATTTACTTTGTTTGATAGATTGGAGGTTTTCTGGATCCCCTTAAAAGCAAAACAGCAGCTTCTGAGAACCCAAATCAATCCCCACAGCACTAGATGCAAAATGCATATGGTGATCAACAGCACAATTACTTATATATTGTTAGCATACAAATAAATAGTAAAAAAAATGAGATGTTCTAAAAACCACAGACAAACATTGGTTCATACCTTTGAGTGCTGGCTTTTGGAGGTATCTGAAAATAACGAGCAAGGCGATCTGAATCAGTACAATCAGTCCAAACAGCACACGAGCCTGAAAAGACAGTTGTCACTCTAAGCCAGCCCTGGAGTAGTAGCTGCCTTTGAGCATGCCTTATGGACGTTGATAGAATGATACAAAGATTTCTAACACATATTCAAAGCTTGATGGTGTCGTTGAACCGAAGAGTAAAAAGAAACTTGAGTTTCTAAGTTACTGGACTTGCATCTTACTGACTTGAATTCAGTTGGATGGCTGAAAGTGACAGACCTGAATCTTTCAAAAATGGGGCTTGTAAAACATATCCATTGAAAAAGTGTAAATACGCTTCATATGTAAAACATTTTCTGAGTACTGTACTGAATAGAACTGCAGATCAAGACATTGTGGAGAATATCAGTCACTGATTAACAAAACTAATATAATAATTTTGAGCCAATTATGGTACTACATACAGTCATGTGGACTTTCCTATGTCGTTCTGTAAGCGCACCTAAACTATTATGACATGCCTTCTTTGCATGTACTGAGCTGTAACACTTCTGGATATGACCTGAAACTTACTGAAGTCAATGGGAATTTTGCCTTCCTCTTTGCTAAAGCTAGCTGTAATGTTAGTACACATATTGCAACAGATCACAGTGACGTTTTCTTTGATTTAATGTGTCCCTTTTCTACTATCTCCAGTAGCTTCTTTTCCATTTCTTGCTTGCACAAAATGTGTGTATACCTATGCCCAAAAATGGACAATTGTGACTAAATCCAGGAAGTCACCTGTTTGCACGAACCATTGCTGCACATTCACATTTGAAGAGTGTAACCTGAGAAAGCAAACTTGAAATATTTGTGAAATTCCAGTGGGGTCATAACTGGAAAAAGCAAAGTGCATTCAAGTCTACCAGGAATTAGGAAAATGCCTCCTGCAGTCTCTGGGGAAACCAACACAAAATGACAGCTGTTTTGCTGAAATTACTTACTAGAACATAGTAGTCAGTGAGAAGAATAACAGATGGCCAAAAGCCAAATCTAAGAGAGAGGTTTTCTTCCATAGCAAATATATGACCCCGTGTGCTAATTCTTCCTGAAGCATCCTAGATTGATATAAAATAACAGAGCAATTAGATACCAGTAGTGCACAAAATATCTAGTTAAAGTTGCTAATTATCATTTCAGCTTTTCTGGAAAGATCCAATTGACGCATGCATGCCTGGCATAATGCTTGATTAAATACTTCTACCTACAAAGGATCACTTACTGTAAATTTTGTAGTTTCAAGTAAACTGGTGATTGTAATATCATAACCTGAAAGTGCTATATATGAAGGAGATCCTGTCAGAGATTCAGCAACTTGTGGAAGACCATGACTATTTATTGGCCACCACCACCACTTGTTTTCTGAAAGCTCAATGCTAGATAAAAGCTCATCTTAAAATATTTTGAACCTTTGTTGTGCATCTTTTCTGGCATATTTGCTAGAAACTGACATTGATAAACAATAACAGTGCTGCATTTATTCAACAGTTTGGTTTTTCTGCGTGTGTAACACTGACATTTTATCTTCCAGTACATAATAAATAGTTTATTTAGAGTAAAGGATTCAGTATGTTTAGTGTGATTACAGCTAAGACAATATTTGCACAATCCCGGAAACAGTGTAGGGCAATTCAGTATTCATATTTTCTCCAGGTGCCTAACTCAAGTTAACGCTTCATCTTCCTTGCTTTCCCAAAACTAATCAGTTACTGGATTTAATAGTAATTTATGACTAGAGGGGAAAGGAAATCAATGTTTTTAAAAATCCCATTCAGTTATCTGATAACAAGCATGTATTCAAAAGAAAACTATTGCTATGGAGGCCTTTATAACCCTCTTCAAATGTTACTCAGTCTGCTGCATACGTTTTCATCATCGTTAAGAAAACCCAAAACAAACACTTATAAAATGCAGCTTTCCCAAGTAAAGCATCACAGAAATTGCTAACAAGCTAGGAGGTAGAACACTGGAAGTACAGAAAGGCCATTAGAAAAAAAAGCAGTGTCGGTCTTGTGCCTATGCCTAGCTCTCCCTTATGCTTAGCTGGGTGCCACCAAGCAGGACAAAGCTGACTTTCCCATTACTATTATGCAAATGTGCCTAATGTTAGAACAGTCTGATGAAGTTCTTCAAAGTCCACTTGAGGGTACAAAAATAAAATATAGTACCAAGAACAGAAGCATTCACAGAAAAACATTTTTTGCACCCAATAATCTAATATCAGTTAAGTCTGATGTTCTTGGAAACAGAAACCGTATTCACTGTCAGCCTATAAGAAATCATGAAAAGAACTTCAAACAGATAATCAAAGACAGTATTCCAGATCCAGTTCCTTTGCCTTCTGAACTAAGAAGATGCTGCTTCCTATTTTCCTTGATCAAGCTCAATTATCTTTTTTTCCCCAAGACAACCTTAAGAGTCAATTGTTGCCTGTTACTCAAAATAATTTATTTTTTGACCAATTACTTGCTCTTCTGTTATGTCTTATTGTATTTCTTATGAAAAATAAAAATCCTTTCTTTTGTCCAGATGCTTTATGAATGTTTTAGTGCTCAGCAGTCAATGTTTTTTCATTTAATAAACCTCTTGTTTTTTGTAAACATAGATATGAAAGGAAGTCTGTTATCACGTATTTTGTTACATGATGCAGAAGGGTGATGGAGCAGAAATGAAAACATAAAAATTCAATACAAAGAATGCCAACAGGTACCTTACCTGGACAGTCACATCTATGTGATGGAACCCTTCACTGTAGTTTTGTGGGTTCCACTTCAGCACATAGAGAGGGCCAGACACCTGATGCGCATTTCCCAAGTGAACTCCGTCTATATAGACTTGGACAGACATAATGACAGAAGGAGAGAAGGCCAGAATTCTAAGAAGTGAATAAACAGCAAAATAAACAAACAGATTTGTTACAGGACTTCCAGATTTGTCAGTACTTCCTGAAGAGAAGTCCCTAAAGATTAAGCTACCTTGTACTTAAGAGTTCAAAAGAGTTAAAATTAAAATGGTGAAATATCTGTAGGCTAATGATAACATGGTAGGTCTTTCCTGCAGCTAAAAAGAGAAGTCTTGTATTGTATTGTGCAAAAGAATAGCACAGAAAACTGGGCTGTGGAATAGAAAAAAGCGGCAGAGACCCTCAGATCCTGGCAGAAATAATCTTCAAACTCTTGCTGTCAAAACATTTGCTAACACAAGTAGGATGCATCCTAATGCACACATACAGACACATAATCAAATACATGTAGATGTCTTCATTAAAAATTGACAGCCTCTGAAGTCCTTTGTTGTTGGGTATGGCATTTTTTTTGGTGTTGTTTTGGGGTTTTTTTTGTGTTTTTTGTTTTTTGTTCTCTTTTTACTGGTCAGAATATAACCTCTCAGTCTTTGTAACTGAATTTACGAGAAATGGAGTGGAACACAAGCCCAGTATTACAGATCTGAGATACCAACAAATGTAGTATCACTTGGCAGTGCTTATATTCAGAGAAACAGTGATACTAATATAGAATCAATATATTGCACATACAATTTCTTTCATTTCTGGTAGTACAAAAGGCATTCTGGAGCACATTTCAGTCAAGTGAAGGAGTCTCATATAGTTATGGTGAACGATTCTACCAGTTCATATATTTAATATAATCATAAGAATGTTCAGATAAGGTTCTACACAGAAAACTGGAAAGTAGCTAGACTTAGTAGGACACTGCTTCCTCACTGAAAAGTGTGACAAACTTCTTTTGATTTTAATTCTACATATACAATATACCCATATATTTAGCACATGTTGGTCTAACAGCAAATATAAGATGTTGGAAAGGGCATAGAAATTCTAAATACAAATGAAAAAAAGTAAATAGAAAAGGTAGAAATGGAAAGATGGAGACATTTAAAACAAATATGAATATTGGCAGAAGCTTAAGATGTTCTAAAATACAAGGGATGTAAAACTGAAAACACAAGAGGCTAGGAAGTCTGAAGCGAATAAAGAAAAAAACGTAGAAAAATACATAGACAAAATTCTGAAATCAGCAGAGGCAATGTAAACATGTGAGATTAATAATACAGATTACATGTTAATCTAACTCTACCAGCTTTGGTTACATAAAAAAGTTCAATTGACTTTACGGGAAATAACTGGCATAAAATAAAACAAACATGAATTACTACATAATCTCCTTTTAATCACAGATATGATAAAAAGTGAGCTCTCAGAACCAATCTTCCAGAGAAAAGTGAATTCTGACAACAGTGGACACATGCATTTAAAAAAGAGGTTTTGTGTATATACATATAAATATAGATGTACATTATAACCAAGAAAGACCCCAACTATTAAAATATAGTTAAATATTGTGAAATCAAGAGATTACAGGGTACCTGATATGAGTGGAATAAAGAATTTTGACAAGTGGTTCATGAGCAGAACTGCTGTAAAGAAAGGATTTGGGATTGGTGATGAGAACTACGGGCCATTCTTCAAAGTTAAGATCTGCGAAGCTAAGGAGGTCATGATCAAACACAAGGATCCGGTACCTATAACGAAAGAGAAAAAACGTTGTTGATACAAACTGCTGCATGCACAGCTGATTCCTTTGCTTCCCAAGTTCCTAAACAGAACTTGTTTGATTTATTTTCCATTTATTCTCTTCTGTAGTTGATTCTGTATCAACCAACTCTGCTGTATTAACCATACAGCTGGTTACCTCTGATGAGGTTCATTTTATTATACATCACTGAAGCACCACTCAAAATTCCAAATGTCAAGATCTATTGAATTTTGCAGATGAATCAGATAGATGAACTTTATGTTAAAGAATTCAAATATAATGCACATTACTACAGTGTCTGGGTAGGTAGTCTAGTTATGGACAAAGGCCCCAGTGTGCTCTCTTCCTGTATGCATACAAGTATCTTTCTTAGGATCATTGCAGAATAACAGCTAATATGCTACTATACATTCCATGTAGCATCAGACGCTTTTTGATATGCTGCTAAGGTAACATTTCTCAGGTAGACTATTTTTGTCTCTAAAATTCTAACAGCTGGTGCAGAGCATTGATATTTTGAAGTAGTGATGCTGAATTTTATTACAATTTATTTGTCTACTTTGTCTACTAAACACATACTAAATGGACATTTAGATGTCCTCTTTTTAATTTCTAAATATCAAGAATTAATCAAAAAATTACTTAATTTATTAGCACACTGTTAGTACAGGGAAAAGAAACCCAAACTTACAAACAGACATTTTTCAAAAGCATTAATAGTAATAACGAGGCAGGCAGACCTAATGCTTCTTTCAAATTCTCTGAACAGCATCAAAGGCAATCAGTATAACCAGGTAGGCCCCATATAATAATTTGCTTGCATAGGGTTTACTTACCTCCTATTATCCATCCAGTCTCCCAATTCGAGTTCCAGAGTGCCGCCACGGTGTTGACTGTGCAAGGCTGGCATCAGCCCACCCATTGTATGGAGATGCCCACATAAATAGGCTGTGGCAGAACTAATAAAAGAACATAAGAATTGTGATTATTTGGGTGGGAAGGAAACACCACTGCAGAAAACCTGAGAAGTGACAGAGAAATATGTGAAGAGAGGCAAGAAATGTACTTCAGACTGAAAACATACAGGAAAAAAAGAAAGACCTTACCTCATCAATGTTCGTATTCCTGGGGCTGGAGAGATGATTGTTGAGGTGGGAAAATGGCCAAACCAGATAGTATGATTGCTGTGCAGACTTTCTGATGCCATCAAAGATAGTTCTTTCATTTGATTCTGAAATGGGCAGGCATTTGAAAGGCAAACAAACAACCAAACAAACCTGTTAAACATTCAGGCTATTTGGAAAGAACAGCAAAACAGAAGCAGAAAAAAACTAATGAAGAATGCAATTCAACCTTTTTTTTTTTTCTTTTTTAAACAGAGAATACTCTTAGTTGCTTCAGGGACCTGTGCATGAACGACCTGTACTACTAGACACATCCCTAAAATCCGCTGTTGGAAAAAGAAAGTGAAAACAAGACACTCAACACCTTCCTTGCAACTGAACACAGGAAAAGTACAATATAAAGAAAGATTTTTGGTAAACTATATTTCTATCCTTTCTAGTGCTTATTTATATAGTCAAAGAGAACACACTTGAGTTGATTTTACAAACATCTTTACCTTACAATTATCATCCCTACTATCTCTTGAGTTGCTAGATGGCCTTTTATAAGCATGACAGACCACAGAAACTGTCCACCATATGCTTTAGTCATTTAACTGGATGAACTATGATGCTGAATCTTGAAAATATTGCTCAGCCATTGCTGTTAAAGTTAAGCAAAAGTAACAATTTACACAGCAGGTAAAATTTCTCTCCTTTACTAGTTTGGCTTCCAATATTAAATCAACCACTGTCCAGAGAGACTCCCAATACCAATAAGATCTCAAAGTCTAACAGAGGAGGCAAGAAAACTAAAACCAGAAAAGAACACAAATGTACTCTTTTACCATTTTGCAGATGGTGAGAACCCAGAGAACTACCAACATATTCTTTTCCCTCTTACCTGAAAAGAAATGCTGAAGGGCATGAGTAAAGGAAACAGAAATAAAGGTATATTAAAAAAGAACGGATTCAGTATACCATTCTGTGTTGATGTAATGGGCTTATTAAGTGAAATTATATTTCCTTTGCTTATATGAATTTGGGCTTTAGGAATACTTTTACCTAGGCTATGCAATCAAATCACTGATACAAATCTAATTTATTTTTCAAATTCCTGGCAGAAGTTTAATTCTTAAAAGTTACAGGTATCTACCTTACTTTCATTTTTGTGCAAAAATCTGTGAATGATGCTCTCTGGATTCCTGCTCCTGGGTTATTAGCAAGCAAATACTTGACTTACTGCAGCCAATGACATAAGCTCTGGACTCAACCTCATGTCTTAGCTCCTTGAGAGTTTATCTGCAAATCTACTGCACCTACTATGGATTACAGTAAACAACAAGAACAGTACTTGGCACTCCTACATCACCTTTCATCTAAGTATCACCAAGCGCTTTACAAACACGTAATTAAATGTCGAGCCTCCTCTAGACAAAATTAGAGGGAGAACATTTTACTTTTCATTAAGGCCATTATCACTGTCAAAATATGACATTTGTTTACCAGAACACAGTAACGCTCTGCCAACACTTCAGAAGAGTATTTCAAGAACAACAGTATATCAACAAACTATAGAGAAAAATCAAAGGGAAACAAAATGTTATCTAAGATGATATCTGATTTAAACATTGGGATTAATGTTATTCTTTCAAAACAATACCATGTAATTTTTATGGTCTCAGAAGACCAGACCTCACTTTCATAAATTACACATTTCTTTATAGCACTCTGACATTATTCCATTGATAAGTGCAACTCTCTCATCTGTAATATCAATAAAAAAAAGCATCTAACAAAGCAAAAAGGAGTGAAATTATAAAGTTTGTGGTTTGTTTTTGTTTTTTAAACTTTCCAGCATATAAGGAAATTATCACTCAAGTCTAGCTAAATGCTAAGAAACTAATGACAGTGTCCTTAAAATGTCTACTTTGACATTTTTGTACTGGATTATTTCTTAAGAAAGAAACCACAGATGCTGTGTATGTTAAGTGTCACATCCATGTTTCTAAATAAATGTCCCACATGCATAGTAACTTAAAAACATAAAGACTCTTTTAGATGAACACAAATCTTCCAGACAATTCTTCTTTATAAAAACAAACTCCCCAAACAAACCACTATAGAAGTAAAACAGCCAGCAAAATGGAATGCCAAGACTTATAAAATACCATGTTTAAAATCCCAAAGAAATTATAGGGTCTCTTAGGGCCTGGACTGAGTGTGGCATCCACGCAGATGAATGAATAGTTCCCAAAAGAGGTGGTGTGGATGTAATGGAAAGAGCCATCTTTACGCCAGGCAGAGTATTTCCTGCCAAAATAAAATGGAAATATTGCTGTTAGGAAAGCTTGCAGCAATGACAAAAACGACCTGCATAGTATAAATTCATGATTTCTTGCATTAGATCTAGCTCCATCTTGTTACTGTCTCTTCTTAAAGATCAGTGGCATTGAAAAGTCTGCACTTCAAAGAATATGTATTACATGGGTCAAGTGTTAAGATAAGCAGCAGGTTAGCACACAAACATTTTTAAAAAAGTTAGCATAAATACACTTTCCTGAGCAACATGGTACTTTTTTTTATGGATAAAGGACAGGCCAGCAGCATAAACAACGTAAAACAAATAGGCAAGATGACAGGACAGCAGGATCTTATACCTTAATTAAAGGAGATCTGCAAAGGAAAAAAAAAATTGCCCTGTGTTTATTGCTGGTATCTGAAATAAATTTTCCAAAAGAATTTTTCCTTGCTCACCTAGGGAAATCAAGTCTTGTCTCCACTATTTTGTTAGAGATCTCTTAAGTTACTCTGATGTAGAATGATCAGCTGTTGTCTAATGGAATATGATTTTGAACCAAAGAAATATCGAACCTTTTCAGTTATTTTCCAAAGGATCCAAAACAGAGACACAACACCACACCAAATCTTACCAGTTCTCCTGTCACCTGTGGAATGTCATCAGATTCTTCAAAGAGTACAAGGAGAGAGCAAAAAAGGTTGCTGCTCTTTTGCACGTTACCTGATGTTAATTGAGTGCTTGAATCTTAATCTTACAATACTCTAAGAGAGAACTATAAACAGCGAAGGACTTAAAAGACATGTCAACTAATTCAATCTTTTTTCCCCCCATGATTTTATGCTAGTATTGCCTATGATAAATACATGTAATAACGAATACATACGTTGCTTTCTCTCCGTACATTGACAACAGTATTTTCAGTTTTTCTAACTTCCAAAATTAAAGTGCTTTTGATAGTTTATGCTATACTGGAATTGCACTGGCAAAGACAGATAACATTTCAACCAATGGTACCTACTAAATTGCTCAATTAAGAATTAAATTCTGTAACTAAAATGATTGTGAGTAAATCTGAGCTTAACTAAAACTTATTGGGTTTAATTGGGGGGGATATTTTTGTTTTCTTTTGGGTTGGGGTTTTTGTTGTTGTTGTTTTTGTTTTTAAAAACTCACTGCATGATATGTGGAAACTAAAACATCCCTGAGTTCAGATGAAAAGTATAGTTTGAACGCAGCCATCGAGAAAGTAGCTCATATCACTACTCCTCCACCAATTAGAATAAACAATAAAATTACCAGAAAGGTTGACCCGAACAGAATAAAAGCCAATATATTAAAAACAAGCTTCAGATATAAATCAATACTTCCAATGCCATAGAGACCTCTTCACAATGTTTATTTTTTTTAAGTTAATATTACTTTTATGAACATCATGAATTTCAATAAGAAAACTGAAAGCTCAGTATCATAATACCAAGACTTCTGTCTTTAGTCCCACTAGAGTATGTGTAATAGTCGAACCATCCTCTGTCATGCTGTGGATGTAAAACAGGAACCCATGTTTTTGTGTAAAAATATTACTGTATTTCAATACAACTGCTTCCTTCTTTAATTTTAATATATAATGAACACCAGAATGTGGTGTTGAATAACTGTTTTCCCTAGCCTCTATTTTTCTATCTGCAAGCTACAGAGCTCTAAGGTGTACAGCAAAGAATGGATTATTTTTTCAGGAATCACCCAAAAAGCACACAGTGCCTTCCTAGAGTGCGGCACATTTACTAAAAATTTTCTTAATCTTTATATTTTATTAATGCATCAGATTAATAAAATTGTTCCTGTAAAGTTCTGCCTTTAGTGATGCTTAACAGCTTTTGAGGATTCTTAGTGCCTTTCTTCAGTCTTAGATAGAAAGTATGGTAATTCTCGTTAAAGGTTCTTTATTTTGTGATGATGACAGACTATAATGAAGCAAAAACCATCACAAGAACACATTTGTTTAGCAATAGACTGTTAATGAATAAGCAAAGACTTTTTCATCTGTCTCAGAATTTCACTCTGAAATTCTTAGGTTGGCTAAATTGCTTTGAGATTTCACCCTAATCCTTTCCAATCCCTTTTGTTATCAGCACATCTTCAGTGTGGACTAGGGGCAGGTGATTCACATATCTTTCCAAACAGAAAGCTTATCCAGGCCAAACAACAATTCAGGGATGATCCAGCAAATTCACCAGTGCTACTTCTGTGTGTCACTAGCACCTCTGATAGCAGCCTTAAACTAGAGTGGAAGACTGATACTAGATTGCCATGTAGTCTCAAGTGTGGCAAAACATATAGGGATGTGCACTGCACTAGTGCATCCAAAAGCCTTGTTAGCACCATACATTCATCCCTTCATGGTAAATCCACATGTGAATTCCATGTTCTGCAAACGCAGCTGCTGTAGGATCCTATCCCACAGAATTTATGGGAAATGTATCTGCTCCTGCTGGGCCACAGGGAACTGAAACAAACTGAACTATCAGATGTTTAATCTGTGTTCTTATTGCAAAGTAGATGGCTTAAAGCCTGAATTAAAGTAGAATTTAGATTTCTATGTCTTCCTCCGGTTCCAAAGAGGCAAAGCTGAAAGCACCACCAAAATTATGAGACAAGATTTTGTGTTCAGATGTGAAGGTCAAGAGAAACTGAGAAGTTAAACACGAGTTACATCTGATGCTACCTTTACAATGTACAAGCAAAACAGCCAGCTGAAGAGGGGGAAGTTTCCTCATCTATCTTCACATTTAAATCTTAAGCGTGTTCCTCAACAACATTTGTCCACCCATCATCATCTGCCTCTTGCTTCTATACTTTCAGTTTTCTAAAATGACTCAGATGTGAAGAAATGGCTCAGATAAAATTTAGGCCCATATGACATGAAAAGCCCTTTTGGGCATGCAGAAAGAACATTAAAAAAAGTGAAGTTTTCTGTTGCTTTCTTTTTCTTTTTTCATCTCTTAAGGAGGAAAAGCTTTATTTGGGAATACTGGTTTTACAGAAATATATCACACAACTGTTCCGAGGAAACTGAATACATAATGCACAGAACATTTCCCAGACACAGGCAGATTTACAATATATTCAGTTACAAAACACAGAGGCATAAGAGATAAGAAGTCTGCACAAATAATTCTCTATTTTCTCAATCTATTCTGCTCTACTAAGTGGCAATGGAAAAGACAGAGGGAATAGCAAATACGATCCTGGGCTATAGGAAAGGCAGTGAAAAACCATATATGTGATAACTGAAACCAGAATACTGTTTAGTGAGATTGACCTTGAATATAACGGCATCTGTATGGTAAATAAAAGTACCTGTAATAATTCCGAACGCTATCCAGGTGTGGAATGTTGAATGAATCTGTAAGGGAGAGAAAAAGGAAAGGAAGAAACTTTCAGATCAAATTGATTATTGACATCTGTATTTTATTTCCTAATGTTAAGATACAGCAGTCTCAGCAGGCACCAAAGAGCTATTTTTTTTTTAAATGCATAATTGACAAGCAGATTGTCTAACTGTGCAGAGAGTATTACATACTTGTATGGGAATAGTTTTCTCATTTAAGTTTCAATTCAAAGATAAAGTTGTTGTGGGAATGTAAAACCATGTGTCTCCAATTTGGCCATAAAGCTTTTCAGAAGCTTTTCAGATTGGGTGCATTCTCTATAAGTAAGACCTAACTCATGCAAGGAAAATAAAGTAGCAATAGCCTCAGAGAACAGCATGTGTACAACAGACAGTAGCTTGGGGAGGTTAGTACTGCAACTGGGGTCCACCTCTCCATAAAGGCTGGTAACAGAAGCCTGATAGGGAAATGGGAGTAAAATGTTATATATGGGCTGTATATGACAAAGCGTACTGTTTTTTTTCCCCAGGGCTGGGTTTTCTAGTTTTGCCCTTCCTGTAACAGCTGGCTTATATAGCCTACGAGGTTGTTAGCTTGTGTTTGAATGCTTAGAATGTAGCAACAACTATGACGTGCACAAACTTCCACGAGTTCTTTCTATTCAAAGGAAAACAAATTTCCTTTAATTGCTGAACGTGTGATACTTTTTAACTTAAACCTGTGGGGGAGGTCTATGAAAAGTAAATTGAAACCATTTCTTCAGTAGGGTGAAGTTACAGTTTGCCTGTCCGTTAAAAGATGGGGTTATATAAACTAATGACCTAGAAACTAACATCTGAAGCTATGTTCTACCACTTGCCAGACAAAAATCAATAAACGAAGACTCTTAGCTCCCTGGTACCAAAACTCCAGTAAGTTTCTATAAGCAAAGCGTGCCCTCAGTAGAGCAGATACGGGGATGGGCAAGCCCTTCTACATAACCACCGCTAACATGCTAGTAAGTACTAACACTTTACTTGTATATTCTAATTTGCCTAAATCAGCTCTGTAATCACAGGATAAATAGATGTTTCATTTCCTTCTTACCATGATTCCCTTTGATGTCTATCCACTTGGTTTTTTCCATGACCCTTGACCTCTTCAGGATTGACTGGTAAGTTTTCCATTCTACTTCTACCTGTTCAGATCCCAGTTTATCTCTTGTCTTAGCATCTGTTAGGTCACCTGAAAGTGTACAAAGGTGAGATATAACTAGAGGCCTACACAGCTTACACAAATACTGTAACTAGGCAAGCATGCAATCCAAGCCTCCTAGTGTAAGAGGCTGCAGGCCATCTCTGTGCAATCTGGACGTTCCTGTCATCTGGTCCAAGAGGTTACTGTAAGGGTAAATGCTTTCTAATGCAGATGTGGCAGCCTGTTCAAACATCTATCAAGCATGTCACTGCAGCACGTTTACTAATGCCATGCCAAAGAAAATTGTTATGCACTCATTATACCTAAAGATTCTAGTCATAGAAGCTTTGCTTAACTTCATACCTTCTGTATCCCCTCAAGCTCCAATTAAAGTTTGAATCATTCCCATTACTGTTCATATAGTAATGCCTCCCTGCATTGATAGTTAAAAGATGACTGCTAACTATTTCTGAACTCTTAACTTAAAAAGCAAGTAGCAGGTAAGTAACTCCCTGTAGAAAAAGAAGTACAGGTCTAGCATTAAGATTCTAAAGCCTTGCATACAGTAATGGCTCAAAGTCTTTTTCATTTGCTTGCCATAATGTAATCCATTTCAATAGCAACAGTAAGATACCAAATGAAATGGCAAGGCTTATTTCACCTGTCTTGGTATGATATGTTCAAACAGAAACCAGCAATGAAATCTTACATTCGTTCACAGGCAAATTTCATACAAATGAGCAAGGATTGTTCTGAAAGAGGAACTGGCTCTTAATGACTGATCAGAGATGTTGCTCACTTCTGCACTTTCAAATATGAAGAATGATGTAGAATCACTACCAGGAGGACAAGAAGGAAGGTAGCTGCTAGCAAGGACTAAGATGTAGTGACAAATACTGGGAAAACAATAGCTATATTGCATAATTATGTCTTTGTTATGTACAATACACACTAAACTCACCATCAGACTCAAGACATTGAACAAAAACTAATTCTCTTGAGTTGAGAAGTTATTCTCTTCTGCTTCTAGCAGTCTATCTTCAGCTGCAATTCCATTTCCATTGCTTAAGATACATTAAGGTTTCGAAGTTCTCTCTTGAGATCCTAGAATTGTGCTTATTTGCTCTTCCTTTGACAGCACATTCAACAGGTAATTCACACTTTTGAATTGCTTACCTGTTGCTAGAACAAGTGCTGGCTGAATTATATCAATTGTTTCAGAACAGAATTTTTCAAAGTCAGGAGCTCGTTTGGGATCCCGAAATCTACTGATATGAATATCTGACACCTGCAAAAGAGGAAAATGAAACACTGTCCCAAGCAGAGCGTTATTGCTGCCCAGGTTGTTCTGCAGAGCCAAGTACATAAAAATGCAACATAACAGCAGTCATAGTGATTCATATCAGTATAAAAGATACAGGGAGAGACAGAAGTGGATAACTAGGGAAGGACAAAAGCAGAGCAAGCATATGATATTGCAACTCTAACCCCATTGCAACTCTTGATACATTTGTATCAAGAAAATTTTCTTAAATCTAAGGGCATACAATAATAGGGGGAAATACTTAGCTATCTACAGTAACTAATAACTAATTTCATACCTGGTATGACATTTCCAGTAACTGGGTGGAAGGATTTCTAACATTCTACCTAAGCATTTTAATGGAGCTAATGAGCGTATTTATACCCCATTCCGCATGCCTTCATGAAGGCAAAGATTGCCCAAGAAATGATGATAGCACTTGCACATAACTGTAAAAGATGCTGTTCATTTCTGAATCAAACAGTCAAAGCCCTCACATCAGAAGAGCTGTACAGGGCAGTGTGGGGAGAATAAGAAAAACAAGATTTTTTTTTTTTTTTTTAAATATTGTGACTTTTCAGGTCTGTCCAAAATAAATCTTGGGTGAATGCTTTCAATTTCACTTTCCATTCCACTTCAGTCAACCAAGTAATAAATTATCCTCCTCCGTTTAGACAAATGGTATTTGACACTCAAAAAACAGTGAGCCCATGCTCACGGCCATCAGATGATACCACTAACTGAGAAAGAAAAACATTCACTTTTACATTCAATTTAATAAAGCTCGTTCTTGTAGAGTTTTTTTCTTTTTGAAAAATCCAGATAAAATACCTTGAAGACAAAATGCCTTAGCTTCTACTTATTCAGTCATTTGAATATGTAGAAAACATTGCCTGGATACAGTTTTTTAATTCTGCTTAGGAAAATTCCTTATTTGCTTATATGGAACTTTCACCTAGATCAGAACTGGATGCTAAAAAAGGTAAACACTTTGAGACATAAACTTAACTTCATTTTTATTGATACATTCAAGCTAGTGTGAATCAAAGAGCACAGTAAAATACCTCGACACATCAAACATAATTTAATCATTGACAAGGATACATCTTACTTTGCTTCTCCTCCTGTGGATTTGCAATTCATCTATCTCAGCAATCAACCACAGAAAATAAAAACTTCTATTTTTGCTGTCTCCAGATTCTTAAGCAAAAAGTCTTACAAGAAACCTCACTCCTGTTCTAACGATAACTATGGAGAATGTAAATTCCCAACCTTTTAGCAGACAGTGGTTGGGAAGTCTGATTTTCTACAAAGATCCTCCCATTTTTTTGCCCTACTATGATATGGGTTTAAGATTTACAAAAGGCTTTTTCTTGTAAGTTCTAGGGGTTACAGTGTCCCGGGAATAAGTTTCTGTCATCACTCAAAGCCATGAAATACAAAGATCTTGGGAGTGGAGCTTCTCCGTTTTTTTTTGTTTTTTTTTTTTTAAATTAAATTCAAAAGATGTCCGAATAAAAGGGAAATCAGTGGCAAGGGGAAAAGCTTGCAATGCTCTTATTTAATTTCCAAAAATGTCAATAAAAGCCCACTTGCTGCATTTCTTCTCTCTTTCCCCTCCCTCTGACAGATGTGGAAACTTAGCCTCTCTCATTGCATCATAGGCAGTAACTTTCATCAAAATGAGTTGGAAGATACTTAGGAGTGAGGAGAAATCACCATCCACATTCCTTATCTCAAGAAGATGTGGCTCAGGAAAGGCAGGCATTAACAAGGGAGAATTACAAGGCCTACAGCAACAGTAGAATGCATCCAGCTGACAAAAACAGGAGAAAAAGCTTGTCAAATATTGAACTAGAGTGATTATTAGGCACCAGGTAAGAAAGGAAGTTCTGCTATAACAAAGGTGAAAGAGCAATTAATACAAGATTATAGTACAAAGACTGCAATTTAGTTCAGTTTAAGAAGAGACAGTCCTGTGGATGGGAGAAAAAACAAGGCAGGAACTGCTGGGGGTGGAACCGATCATCTTGAGCTCTATCCTGTGACCTAGGCTAGACCTATGGAGTCACTAGGGAGCCTGAAGCCTGTTTCCCACAACATCATCAGGCACAATGCTGGATTTAGTGCTTGATTAATTTCCAAGTTAGGTCAATGATAAAGCAGCTGTTAAAGGGCACGTCTGAAAGAGAACATAACCACTCGAAAGTAAAGCCAAGTCTCAAATTAGCTGTGCCGTGACCTATCCTTGGGAAAACTCCACTTAGAGTCACACACAGAGAGAACATGGCAAGAGAAGCATGGGGCTGCGCATGCTGCTTGTCAGCATAGCTCTGCAGCTGCTATATGCTGCTGTAGCTGACTCTCTTCAAGATAGCAACTCAAGATAAGGGCTTTATCTACATTAATTCAAGCATATCTCTCATCTTGAAATTGTTCTGCAGTAAAGATAAGGCTTAAGTCACTTAAAGAAAAATTACTGGAAAAACTGACTTTGAAAATACATAGCAATTGGAGAGAATAAAAGGACTAATAATATGCCAGCTTATGCACTAAGAGCACTGCCTGCAGCTAATACA
The DNA here is from genome assembly GCA_008921705.1 of Burhinus oedicnemus. NCBI lineage: Eukaryota > Metazoa > Chordata > Aves > Charadriiformes > Burhinidae > Burhinus > Burhinus oedicnemus. The sequence goes on along the minus strand of VFFE01009221.1, from coordinate 1,299,897 downwards.
TTTAGGCAAAACGTCCTTGAGTTTGAAAATAAAAGCAAAATAGTAAAAGCAGCCTATTTGTTAGAAGAAACTGCACAGCAACACCAGTGACACCTCAGCTGACAATTACCTGCAAATATGTAAACAGCTTGCGGTTAGTGATACACAAAGTGCTTCAGGAATGCTCTGGGGGAGAAGAGTCAGAAAAGAGGCCACAGAAGCACCCAGACGTGACAGTTTACTTCCAAGACTATGCCAGGTTAATTTGGATTTTACGTTCAACCTGGGAACAAAGCTGTGTACATTTAACCTAACACACATCATTCTCGTACTGGTCCAGTATCTTCTACTGCTGAAAATCTGCGTAACTGTTTTCTCAGCCACAAAACTTTTCTGAGTTTTGGAAGGAGAAAGGGACAGACAGAGCCTGCATTTCTCACTGGGATATTAGATAACACCGTATGGGGTACTGATGCAACATATAGGCTAGTTTAATAACCAGGTGAGTTTTAATTACCTGCTTCCACCACGCACATCTCATCTTTTGGGTAGTCTAGCAAACTGGCCAAACACCTGTAACTGAGGCTTGACTGCGAGCCTCCGGGACAGCAACGGGGGACGTTTACCGGGAGAAGGTGCCACAGCTTCTCACCGAGAGCACGGCAGACGGGCGCCCCTCGCTCGCCCACCCGCCCGCCGCCCCGCGGCAGCGGCGGCCCTACCTCAGCGCCGCGCCAACCGCCTCCTCTCGCGCCGGACCCTCTCCCGGCCCCACTCACCTGCACTACCCACAGCAGGTTGGCGGCCTCCGCCCCGGGGGCAGGCTGAGGGGCCCGCCGGCGGCGGCTCTGACCCACCGGCGGCGGCGTACCCCCCGAAGGCGCGTACCAATCCAGCAGCAGCGCCACGGCGGCCGCTGTCAGCAACCCCACAGCCAGCTTCAGCATCCTCCGCCGCCCTCCCACCATGCGCCCGCCCCGGGCCGGGCCGCCCCTCCTGCCCGCCGCCGGGCAGCGCCGCTGGCTTCAGCGCTTCCGCGTCGCGGCCCACCTCCTCGGCTCGTCGGGCCGCCCCTGCCGCTCGTCTGTGGTTGGCTCGGAGGACGGTGCCAGCGCCGGGAGGGGGTGGGCGCTCCTTTTCTCTTGGCGGTTTCGCTCTGAAGAGGCGGCGGGATCCGCCGGCCGCTCCCGCCCCGGGCGGGCAGCGGCTCTAGGCCGCCCCCGTGCCCTGGGTTCTGAGCCCACCCCCCTCCTCAACTGCGGGGGTGCCTGGAGATGCCCAAAAGGCCGACGCGTTATCTGAAACGCGCGGTCTGCGTGAGTCCTTAAGCCATTTCCGTGACTGGGGGGGAAGTACGCCCCGTAAGGAGACCTCGGGCCGTTTCTTCGGTCAAGAACGGTCGGGACAAAACCAGACGTGGAAAGTGATGGGTGTCTCATCCCGCTTCCTTTCACGAACAGCATGTAAACACTCACCATATTTTTTTTTTTCCTTTCACTGTCAGTATTCTACCTGCTCACAAATCTAGGCAATTGACCTTTTTTATTTTTTGCTCCTGACATACATAAAAAGTCTTTTTCTAGTGTTTTGAACATATTTTTTTTTCACGTGCACCATTTTAAACCTTACTATAACAACTGTACCATTTCATAATTGGTAAGTTATTCTTTGCTATCAACTCTGTTTTCCTAACTGCTGCCCACGTTTGCTGTTGAGGTTTTTTTACTTACCATCTTAAGGACGCGTTTAGCTGAAAAAGTTTCTGTCACTTTACATCACTGTTTTCTTTGATATTTCATGTAGTATTCTCAAACAACTTTTCAGACTGTTAGAAGTTTCTAATTCAATATTGCTTAAGTTTCGTTATCTTGATTTTTCTCATATAATTTGTCATAGGACAAAGATTTAATTTTTAGCATTGATCAAGAAAACCACTTTTCAGATCAGTTAAGCTTCATTAATATATTACACCCTTTTTCAAATGTTCTTGATAATTTAGCTGCTCTTTTGTGGGACTTAATGTACATTTGCTTTGTTTTTTTCAGCTGCCTTCTATCTTGCATGTCTACTTCCTACTTCCCTGCAAAGAACACCCCAAACAACTGTTTTTAAATCAACAGCAATCAATAATTCCGGTAATCTTGGGGAGTAATCATGAAAACTAGAGTTTGCTCGATTTCTTCCTGGAGCTCTACCATTTTATTTTAGCTCTAGAAGGACTGCCAAGCTTCAGCGTTTTGTCTCTATTAAAATTTATCTGAATTCCTGTTTTGTTCTTCTTATTTCCTCTATTATTTTAGTATCCATGGAGATCTTGGTGTTTTGTGCCATTTCTGCCTGGGTAGTGGTGCCAGCTTGTTTTTTCAGAGGTTCGCTGCCACTCATTTTGCTGTCTCCCAGCATATGTGGGTTCCAAATCTTTCTTTTTTTTGTATTATTTTGCTTAATAAGTCTGTACTCGTGTTCAACTAAAGCAGCTGGTTTATATTAGCATAACTTCTTCTAAAAGTCCCACCGCAAAGCAAAACCATACCAATAGTTCAGCTAAAAGACAAGGCCATACAAGACGCCTGTCTCTCAGCAAGAGGGGACTGCAGGCAGCCCTCCCGCTGCTTCAGCGTGTTTGCTGCTGTCTTGGAATCAGAGCCTTGCTTCTCTTGCTCAGCTACATCAGGAGCTGGAAGGCATAATTGCTTCTGTTGATGCTAAAACATGAGGACTCCAGTAATCGCAGTCTAAACCTGGCTGTTGTCCAAACAACACTGCTGGCAAGAGGTCAGCCACGCTATCGAAAAGAATTGAGGACAGATCTGCAACACGTATGGACAAAACTAGATGAAGCTTTGAATTGATTGTTAAGTGGCTCATTGGCAAAATTCACTGTCTTTTTTTTTATGTCTCGTGCCTACACCTGTCTCAATGACAATATCTACATGGTAATTTTAAGTGACAGATTTCAATATGCTAAAAAAGTCTGCAGTGACTTCTTAAAATGAAGATAAGTGGTAGCTACTACAGAAGAGCTACAGTCAGACGTTCTGAAGACATGAGAACTTTCGGCGTACCTGTGGCCAGGTACAGTGGGAAAAAATCTATTGAATGTACCTGAAAAGGTCACCTGCAAACTTTATCCCATCCACACTGATAAATGAGGAACGTGGAAGAGTTGCTTGGAGGCTTGAAGCAGCAAGACTACAATGGAAGGAGGCAGTCTTCTTCAAAACAGAGTTATTAGACATTGGACAGGTGGTTAGTATGTATGCCTGCAAGGTCCAAAGCTGTGGCTGGCTATTCGCCTATTTCCCCAGCCCTAGAAAGATATAAACACAGGGAATTGCACAACTGTACTGGTTTGCAACAATCTGGAGAACTTCCAGCAGCACTTAGGCCAGGTCTGTCACGTATCAGCCAAGTTCCTAAATGCCCTAATCTTATGCCAGAGTAGCAAACGCGGAGTACCCAGAACAGTTACAACACACTGGAGCAAGGAGGTGCGGAGGTTTAACTTTGACCTTGGAGATAGGCATATGCCTAAAGCTACTGCTGCCTCCTACACTTGCACTTGTTAATAAAATTTTGCTTTTGCTTAGCCCAAATGGGAGACAACCGCCACGTCTGCTGAAGTAGCATGAATCTGCAGCAGTGCCTATGAAAATTGCTTAAGCTATTTATTGTCTTGCTATTAACGCAGGGCCCTAAGCGAACACCCGCACTGTGCAGTTTAAGTGCCCGCAGAGGAACTTCATCCATGTAACTCTGCAGGCCGGACCAACACGAGTTTCGCTGGCCGACCGACCGTCGTGACAGATCCTGGGGAAGCGCTTTGCTTCAGCCTCCCGTGGGGGGCACTGCGGACGGGCCCAGGCCTCCCCGACCTCTCACAGCACTCCTCAGCGGGCCGGGCCAAGGCGACCGCACTCGCTTCTCCTCGCCGCGCCTCCCGGCCTTCCACTGCCGGACGTCTCCCGCCCTCAGCCTCCTCCGCCCTGCCGCCCCCACCACAGGACACACGACCTCCCACGCCGCCGACCTCCCGCCGCTCAGCCCCCACCGACTCGGCGCCGCGGAGCATGCGCGCAGGGCGGACGGCGCCTGCGCGGTGCAGCCCGGCCCGCCGCGGGGGGACGGGCTGTGAACGCGACGCGGCGCGGCTGACGGGTTGACGGCGGCGGCTCCTTCCGGGCGTTGGCGGCGCCGCCGGCCGCGTCCCTCGCTCTCAAGATGGCGGACAGCGGCGACGGAGGGCCTGGAGCGGCAGCGGTGGGAGCAGCGGGCGACCGGGTCCCCGTGCAGCCCCAGGAGCGAGCCATGGTGAGGCTGCAGCGCGGCGCGGTTCCCCCTGCCCCCGCTCGGGGGCAGCCTGTGCCCTACCCGCGCTGCCACCCTGCCGCTCGGTCCAGCTTTTCCGGCCGCGGGGTGCCCCGCTGCCCGTCGCGGGAAGGAGCCGGCGGCCCCCGCCCGACGGGGCGGCGCCGCGGCCCCCGCGTCCTCCCTGGCGGGGCTGCCGTGCGGCGCCGCGGAGGGGCGGGACGCGCCATTGTGCGCCCGCTGTTGCCGGCGGGCGGCGGCGGCACCTGCCGAGGCGCGACGGCTGGCAGCGGGGCAGGAGCGCGGGGAGAAGAGCGGGCGGCCCGCTGCTCCCTGTGCCGCTGGCGGGGCGGAGGTGGGCACCCGGCCGCTGTCCGGCACGAGCCCGGCCCCGGCCCCGGCCCCGGCCGCCGCCTTTCCCCCGGGGAGCCAGCCCTGCCCTGGGCCCGGGGAGGTTCTGTCAGGCGGCCCAGAGGGAAGCGGTTTGTCGTCAGGGCACCGCAGCACCTCCCACCCCCTGTCTTCATTCCCATGTCTTCGTTTGACCTCTATGTAATTAAACGAGATCAAACTTTAGAGAGCCGCAAAGGCTGTCTTCTGTCCTTAAAACGCTGTAGCATGTGCACGCATCTCTTATGCTTACTCTGACTTTACCTTTCCTATTTAAAGGTGACTTTACTGTGCAACAAAAAAGGCTGAGTAACAGATTATTGTTCTGCACAGTGTGAATGAAGCAACAAATAGTGAAGTTTAGAAAGGATGTAGGTAAACACAGCCGTTTATTTGTTGAACAGAATTGTCCTCTCTCTTCTTGTGTGAATTACTTCAGTTGCCTATGGATTTAATACTGCCTTACTGAACACAGCTTGGTGTTGAACCTGTATAGTGGTAGTAGGTAAGGGCCTTCTGTGTGTTCCTTCACAACCTTGAGAAGTGATTACAATGTTGCAAAGACTTTTGCTAGAGGAGTTCAAAACCCAAAGGCTGTCAGTTTAAGAAAGGGAGTCTGAAAGTGTATCAGAAGCCTTACATTTTATGTTGTATTTTCCTGTAACAATCTGAATAGGTACTACGGTTTTGAAACTCTTTATTGTGGCTGTTTAAAAGTTGGGCACTGTCAAGCCTGTGGAATAGCTGCTTTTTACATGACGCTACACACCATTAATAAAATTAGGAAGATATAAAAAGGAAGATATCCGCTCATGGAACTTCTCTTGTGGGTGGCAGTGCTAAGCCACCAACCACTATTTGTTGTATCTTTCCTCTCAGAATTGTAAGGGTATCTGCAAATCAGGATGCAGCCTGTGACTACAGAGCTGTTTCTAAAGTGAAGTATATTTCTGTGGCCATAACAGGCCTGTGTGTGGATTTTCTTTTCTATATTAGAAACAGTTTGATTTTTAAACTAGTAAAAATGTAATTGATTGCATTATAGTGTCAAAAAATGCAGCCTGAGTCGGGCAACTTCTTAAGCGTGAGAGCCATGTATAGAGTCAGAGAGGTACTGGGGGCAGTAGTTGCAATCAGCAGCAAAGCACTGCAATCAGCCTTTCAGTATTTGGGGACATAAGAGGCTGAGGCAGCCCAGGCAACGTATAAAACTCATAATAGTGGTATTGTGAAAAACATGGGGAAAGATGTTAAAGAGATCCTCAGCAGCTCAAAGTTGATGCTGGTCCGCTAAGTTGTCTTAACTTTTACGTGGTTTCAGCCAGTTGAGAGTCTCTGTGCCAGAATTACCATTATTCCAAGACAGGTGGGCGGCCCCCCAGGCTGTGTTATCTGCCATATATCCAAGCAAACTGCAGAAATTTTGACAGGGAGTATGGGGTGCACATTAAGGGAGAAGGGGAGCTAGGGATATGGACTTAGGTTGGGTCTGACAGCATTCATGAAGTTAGATTGCAAACTTGGCTATACTGATGCCAGAGAAAGCTGTAATCTGGAAGGAGTACACCAAAGTTACTGCTGTACTGAAGATGGTACTAGGTAGGTGGAACTGACTTATCCTGTCTGACTTGTGTTTTCACTGTGTACAGCTGGTCTGAACGTCCTTTCACTGTGGTGCTAGAATCAGAAAGTTGAGGGAATGTGGAGCAGAAAGAACTGGCTGAATGGAGTGAGCTTCAGCCTTACTGAAGTTGTCAAATCTGTCTCATCATCAGCCCAGTCAGGCTGACTCTTGCTCTCCTTTTTCATCTCTGGCTTTGGGTGCTGTTGGTTGCAGTGCAGCACCACATCTGGCTGTGTGACTAGTAAACCTTCCCAGAGTGCCGGGTGCTTGATGCAGGATTACCTGAATGATTCTGCAGGTGCCAGCCTGATTCTGAAATGGATGGTGGTGACTCAGTTAATAAACTCTTCTGCACCCAGCCCAACTCGTTTGTTTCTTCTGTGAACTTAACTCCAACTCTTCGAGTTGGATGACTGTGGTTGGAAATACCTGAGTTGGCGGTTCACTGCATTACTTGAAGTCAAGTCCTGTCTGCCCTCTTCTTCTCTATAGTGGCTGTATGGCTTCCTGAGCTGAGCTGCCCTGAAGGAGAGAGGGCTGAATTTGGGCTGCACTGGCACTAGCAGTAAACCCTGTCTACCAAACCTAAGTTTACTTTCTTCTCTTTCCCAACAGCATCTGCAGTTTTCTTGGCTGACTGATGGGCTGGACTTGGCTTGTCTAGTAGCTGGCTAGCAGGCATTGCCGGTGGCCTAATAAAAGCCTGCTTTGCAAGCTGTATCCAGCCTTTTGGTTGTTTGTCTATCTGTATTCTAAACAAATTCCAGTTTGACTCCTGCCTGCTTTGGTGGCTGCTATCTGGAATATACAAGCAGGTTTTAGATACTAAAATATTTCAAAGATTTTAATTTATACTAAGTCTTAAAATTTTGATGTATGTGTACCTTCTCAGTAATATTTGTGAAGAAAAGGTATTTTTTTTCAGAAGTCCCATCTTTTGTCATCAGTCAATACTCGTATACAAAAGCATAGAAGTAAGTGGGGTAGTGGTGTACAAGAAGAGAAAAGCTTTATTAGGATATTTCCTTTAAAGGGAGGAAAATAACTTGATTTTGAATTCTAATCTTGGAATGCAAAACATGATGCAGGCGCTTGTGCATTCCAGTATATTTCAGATTTTATTTTGTGTCATTCAATGCTATTATATTTTTGAGAAAATGCATATGAGAAGCCTTACTTCTGTAGCAGTGTTGTAATCAAGTAGTAATATGGAGGGGATGTTCATATTAATATGCATGTTATTTCTTCAGTTTAATGAAGTCTCAGTCAGGCATCTTATTTTGGAGTTGCAGAAGTCTAGCCTCTCCTGAACGGAATTACTTGCTTAGATCAGATGACATGTCTGTATAATTTTACATCAGTTTATGTTAATCTAAATTAGTTTAAAATTTCATCTTTAGGTAGACCAGCATATCCTTTCGTGTTAATAAGCCCTGAATTGCATATAGTCAAAGCTACGTTTTATAGAACAGTGCAGTGTATTAGCAGAACACTGTATACCGTACACTTTTATCAGTGTCCAAAAAGTGGAGTCTGTGAAGTTGCAACGGGGAACTGGAGTAATTTTTGTGGCTTTTGTTAGTGCAGGAGTGAACTGCGATTGTGAAGGTAGATTTGCTCAAGTCCACATAAAGTGCACAAATTATGATTGCTGTAATTCTGCTGTAATACTGTTACAATGCTGCGAGAGATATGTGGCTCCAGGAAAATGTAGCTGCAAGTGGATATTCCTGATAGCATGCAACTAAGATCCCAGAGCAGTAGAGAAGCTAGGGATAAACAGGTTGGCTTTGTTGTGTAAGGGAAAGCATTTGGGAGATGCTGAGTTAGCGCTAGATACAGATAGATTCAACTGAATTTTATTACACATTCATTCACTGCAAAATTAGACTATGTATACAATGGGTCTTAAAATTCATGATAATTGGAAAATTGGGTGGGTGCAAGACAAGTTTGAGTATACAGGCATTAATCCAAAAACCTAGTATAAACAAATGTAACTTTTTTGGTTTTTATTTATTTATTTTTTTAAACATAACTATACCAAATTAATGAATTACTACTTTATAAATATCCACTGTAGCTGCAATTTTTGAAGTGTAGTCTGGTGCTAAGAAATTTGATAGAGATTCTGTTCCCTCAAGGGTAGGAGACCACAGCATGGATGTTAAGGATCAGACAAGGAAAGAATCAAAGCCTTTGCTTTGTTTCTTTAGAAACAAAATAAAAAGAATCTGTCAAACGAATAGTTAGAACTTAAAGAAAAAGCTCTGTTTTAAAGTCTCACAAGAATACTACAAATAACTCTGCAAAGGTGATGATTTTGCTGTTTTTCTAGAGAGAATGACTATTTTTGTAAAATATGTGTTTTGTATATTGTTTGGCTTTAATGCCTGATACTGAGTTCCTGTTTCCTGTAGTGCTGACATGTTAATTGTACGTTGGTATCTACCTAATGCAGGTTTGACCCAAAAATTTGGAACGTGAAAGGTGTTTAGATTACATGCCTCAAAGACTTGGGAATTCCAGAATTTCTGGCTATTTTGTTTTGCCTGTTGAACCTACTTAGTAATATCCTGCTAATTTTGTAGTGTATTTAGGCTAGAGCATCCAGTTGGTAGGCAGTATATCTACAGCATGGCAGAGTGAAAAGTACAGTGATTTCACTTGAAATGTCTTCTTGAGTACCTGTTTGCATCCAAGTGCTTATCCCTGTTGAACCGAAGCTGCACTCTTGTGATTTTGGAGGCAAGTGTGATTTTAAAACTGACACCTACCTGATCTGCAGTTTCAAAGAGGTTGCACAGCCTGGGTCTGGGCATTGTTTACCCTGTAGACAACATTAGTTTTAGCGGCCCAGCAGCCAAACCTGTAACCGATGGTGCTGGTTACTTTTGCCTTTCTGGTTGTCACTGATTTGCTGTGGTTCAGCTAAACTGGTAGCTGTTGGAGACTACTGAAGTCAGGGTAGATTCTGTTGTAGACAGAGCTTTAGTAGCCTGTGCTGTTACAAGTCTCATTCCCAGTGGGCAAACACCTGCATCATTAAAGCATCTTTTAACATTAATTGGCACCCTGCTTTGGCTTAGGGGCCAAAGTTTAAATGAATGTAGAGATCAAACAGTTCTTTTATGTCTTTAGGTCAGAGTTGATGTTTTGGTAGGACAATGTTAGACAGTCTTGAATGTTACCCGTTGTTGTGCCAATAGAAAATAACTTTTGAAACCAAATTTGCTTCTTTCAGAGCAGACCAAAGTTTGGTACATGGCTGGTTACCAGCTATGTTATATAAAGGAGCCATGTGACTGACATGTCAGAAAACAGATATTTTGTAATTGAGTTCTAAATGGTCATCTTTTAAGCTTAGATTCCCTACTAAAACATTGGCTATACTTTGTCGGAGGATGTGAAACACATCATGAACAGCTACATAGTGCTTATGTGACAAAAAGCTACAGTAAGCTTCCATTTTAACTCCCTGAACTGTGCCCCTCCTGAGATAGTAGAATTTATGCTCCTAAAAAAATTCAGTTTGATTTAAGGCAGGGAAGAACAAATATGCTAATTAATTCCTAGTGCTTATTTTTGAAGCCTCTTCTTTGGGGAATATGTATCTTTGAGGCTGAAATAGATTGCCTTGTCTCCTTCTTATTTTTAGTAAAAATAATGCCTAGGTGTTCTGTACTGCAGTTGGATCTTATTTTCAGTGCATTAGAGAACTGATAATTGTAAATCAAAATAAACAGAAGGAAAAACTGAACTAAAAATTTAAAAGCAGAACCTTATGTGAAAATGTTAGTTTGAGAATCTTTTGAGGTTTGCTTTCTAAAGAAGTGTAAAGTATTCTGCATACTTATCAAAGAACTTCTGCATGTTTATCCTTTTAAAACATCTTTTATGGTTGCTCAATTGGATAGACAATATCAGAATAAAAGTTTTCTGGGATCTGTTGTCCTGCTAATCTCTGTTTAACTAGTAACAACTGTTCTGTGCATTAAAGTAAAGAAGCCTTTTGCATTTGGTATTTATGTTGAATGACATCTGCTTGAAATCAGTATGTCCCCAGCATTTTATATATTCACTTTTAAAATTCTGCTTCTACCAGCTGCTTTGACAGGCAGCTGAGCTGGTATTGCCATCTCATGCTTGACAGATTTATGTCATGCTTTCTTACTACTCCATTAAACTGGAATATTGGACCAGGTACAGGTTTTAGTTTGTGCTACTGGCAATGTCAGTTCCTTCATAATTTGTTATTTAAAGTTTATAAATATTAACATTCCTTCTTTTCACTGATTACGTTAATGTATATGTCTTGAAATTTGTGCAGTCACTTTTGCACTAAAAGATCAGTGTGTCAATCAGTGCAGCCCAAAAATACTTTCCAGTGTAGTGTTGATGGGAGTGGAGTGTATGCAGGCCTGCTTCCTTTGGGCTTTCCTCTGTTAGTTACAGTCTGTGTGTCCCGGTGAGTAGGGTGTGAGCGCTGGAGGGCTGTGGAGAGCCGACTGATAGTAGTATTTTAGTTACATGATTATGTTTTTATCTTAATTGTACTATCTCATGATCTCTACGTCTTTCAGTACACTGTTCTGAATTCGGTTTTGAGTGGAATCAAATTTGGAAAATGACTTAGTAGAGCTACGTACTTAAGTTACTTAAGCTCTCTTAAGTAGAGCTTACTTGTAGTAGAAATTGAAAGACTGATAGAAGTTGAGAATGAAGTAAGATTTCTCCTGGTGAAGGCATTTGAATCACAGAATGGTTGAGGCTGGAAGGGCCTTCTGGAGGTCATTCTGTCCAAACTCCCTGCTCAACCTAGAGCAGGTTGCCCAGGACCATGTCCTATTGGCTTTTGAGTATGTCCAAGGATGGTGGCTCCACAGCCTCTCAGGGCAGCCGGTGCCAGTGCTGTGCAGAAAGCTGCAGTGCAAGCCCTGTCTCTGCTTGAGCTGTCTTGCACAGCTCTTAGGCTTTTCTAGACTCCCAGCTCATCCCGTGCATAGGATGGTTAGAACTTGATGATGATCCAGTATTTTATTTCTTCTTCACCAGTCAATATACGGTCAATAAAGAAAAACTTACAGTTTATTCATTCATGTGGTTTTCATATCTGTAGCAAGTGAACACTTCACAGGTATGATGTGCTAAGGTAAAGGAGTGAGCGAGCAGAGGGAAGGTAGGACTGCACAAAATGTTAATCAAAGTATGCAAACCTGAATTTCAATATGTGTGCACAAGGGGGCCAAGCTAGCATTGGACAGTCTTAACTTAGGGGTGTGCTTTATTTGGCAGCTTCTGCATTTTGATAATTTTGTGTGTAATTTTATACAGTTGAATATAGTATACTAAACAGATTTTGACGCAAGGAATAAATTACTTCTCCTAGGAGACACAGAGGGTATGAGATAGATCTGAAGTTTAGCCTAGTGCAGCTTTTGGAAATAAGGAAATGAATATTCTTGTTTCACTTGTGAATATAATGGATATTTCCTGGGTGATGTATAGGTTGAGAATGTAGTGTGTTTATCAGAAGGCAGCGAGCCTGCTTGATAGAGTTCTCTCTCTTCCCTTCTTCCCTCTCTTTCCCTACTTTCTTCTCTAGACAACATTTAAATAGAATTAAAAGCTTTGCACAGGAATGCTTGAAATGCTTATGAGTTGGACTGTGTGAGAACCCATTCTACACTTCTGGCAGATTTTCAGGAGAGCTTAGCCCTGTGTTTCTTGAAGCTACGATCTGCTCTGTTCCAACAGCACAGAAGCTAAACTTACACCACCTCTTGGGAACACAGCTTATTAAGATAGAAGAGCTACAGACTGGGATCCTCTTGTGCTTTGGAAAAAGCTTGCCAAGGGGTCACAATCTCTCCCCACATTTGAACAAATACAGTAATCAAATTGGGAGGGGAACTTGCTAAAGTCATAATGCAGTATAGGTAAGTTGAAACAAAAACAAGCTATAGGAAGAAACATGTTTAAGGAGGAACATTGCATTATGAAATGTAATTATGACAGGAATAACTTCCACTTATCTTAAATAAGACACATAAAATAAACACATGGTCAAGGAATTCAGCTTTCAGTTACCTTTTACAATTTGATATCTTTCTGAGAACCCCCAGCTAAGTGTGGTGTTTTCCTTTTTTAAGTGTTATTATGCAAGTATTTGAGAAATTTGGATTTAATTTCATGTTGCTTTTTACAATTTGGTGTCTTTATGCTCCAGGTAAGCATAATTTTTATTAAAAAAATTGTTGCTAGGTAGTTGAAAAATTTGAACAAATTAATTAAAAAGGCAATCAGCTAATTTGTTTCCTTTTCCTTTTTCTCCTTAGCATTGTGAATATGTGAAAATCAATACATACAATCAATACATATTTGAGTGCACATGTATGTATGTATACGGAATGCATATATATGACATGCATGTGTATGCTAAAGCTTTTATGACCGATAGGGTGGCCACAGTGGTGCTTACTGCTCAAGTAATAAATCTGTTCTTGATCTAGATTTTTTGTTAGACTTGGATTTTTAAATAAGTGGTTCCCGGCACTTCGTGGATGAATCTTCATTTTCAGCTCTTTGAGGATCGGTTGAATGCTTTGTGATTCAAGCAATCTGATTAGACTGGTCAACTTGCACTTATAAAATGAGGATACTCTAGGATGATTTGAGGACAAATTTGCTCTCCTGCTTGACCACATTATGCATGGCTTCTCTCTTTCATCAGTGTCTGCCATGCATTTTCTTCCATAACTTTGAGTTCATGGATCATCGTGATAAATGCAGTAATGGACTACCTAAGGGTAATGCTAAGGAAGATTAATGGCCAAAATATCAGTAGAAACCTCAGGCTAAACCTGAACATATTAGAAGTGTAGTGTGTCTTATTGAAGCCATAAAGCAAGTGTTTAGAGTGACTACAGCGTGGAACAAATCTCCTTTAACAGATTAGTTTTGGGTAATGGATATTATTGTTAATCTAGGCTGTTTCAACCTGCTGTCTCATTTCTATTTCTTGTTTAGATTTTGTATGTAGACAGTTTTTTGTACTTGTCTATATTAGGTAGACATACAATTTTTCAGGAAACAAATATGCAATTTCTACATGGTGTTTGCAGATCTGGCTTTTAGAGTACTGGGATTTCAGCACTTCAGACTAGATGTGTGTTCTAGATTAATTTCTTTTTTCGGAGAACTGTAGTTCTAGGTAGTAAACTAGGAAGCTGTAGCCTTATAGATCTATTATTTAATCGCTTATCTCTGTCAGTTTTGAGGAGGACAATCCTTTGACTCAATTGATGTAGGTTTCATTTTAAGTCAGAAATCAGGATTTTTTGCCTTTCACATAAGATGTTGTGCATTTTCATCCTTTTAAAATTAAAGGTAGTCTGCTGCTTTGAGCCTTCTTTCAATCTGAGCTCTTTGGTGGTTGCTTTGCTCGTTCTCTGCTTGGTGGCCTAGAGGAAATTCCCTTTAGAGCTATTTATGAAGTTACATATGTTTTTTTTTTCTTGCAGAAATAAATTTTTGAGCATAAGTCAAGGTTGTGTATGAAGGGAGGTTGTCTTTAGGAGCCTTGCTGGGTAAGCTTACCTGATTTGTAATGGGGAAAAACAAAATGTATTTCTAAATAATGGGAATGAGGTGAAAGAAAGAATATTCAGACTTGAAGGACAGAAATAGAGCGATTGGAGAGAACTGTTCAGAGAACTAGAGTAGTTGCAAGTGAAATTAGGGACTTAAGAAAGTGAAGAACCTCAAGCCAAAACGTAAGTACTTTTATTAATTACCTTATAAATATAAACCAGCATTTTAGTCTGGTTTCCCAAGGACATTAAGTGGATATAATCAGTTGGGCTTTTTTTATCCCTCAGTAACTGCTGAACCCTGACCAGTTTCAACAAGATTTTAATAAAGCATAACAATTTCAAAGACCATTAAGTTGCCGCACATTTTGTGACTATCAGGAGGCTAAGGAATGAATCCCAAACTTATTTCCCAGCTAAGACAAGGAAACCCTCTGCTGCTGCTCTTTCCATTTGTAGCCAGATGAACAGACAGCAAGATTTCTGTATTGGTTGGCCTGTTGGCAAGCATGTAGTTGAAAATTATTTAGTGCGTGGGTTACTCTACAGTAGCATAGCACTTGCCAGCTCTTGTCTCAGAGTGTTCTAGTAGATGACTTCAAGGGAACAGAGGTCATGGTGGTGGGTACTGAGCGGAAAATAGCAGAGAAATTCTTGGGAAACCATGCTTTCTTGGGTTTTAGTACTCCCAGAACTGACTTCTGATGTGGAAAAGAATTTTGGATTCACAGTAGAAGTGCTTAATCTTATGTTCTTTAAATTTATTTATTCATTTATGTTTATCCATGGGTGTACTTTCTTGCAGTGGTGCGATGAAAGATTCAACTTCCAAGCTACGTTTTTACAGTGCTTGGCAAAACATGTGCCAAATATTTACTCAGCTGAAATGGACCCCTTGCTGGAGAAACAAGAAGAAATGGTCCAGGCAGCAATATTATACCCCCTGGAATGTTATTTGTTTGGGGAAGACCCAGATATATTCCTGGAGAAACTACAACAGAGTGGAACCTCCCAGCTCTGTGGGAAGGTGTTCAAAGGAGGGGAGACAACATACTCTTGCAGGTAAGAATGAAGGTATGTTATCATGAACGTTCCCATGTGAGATAATGCGGCAAAGTGGTTTAATAAAATTGGTCGTGCTGCTAACTAGTCATTGCTTGTGTCATGATAGGTCTTTGTTTAACTGACAGTGGCATTTGCTTCACATTTCAAACCACTTTAGAATGAGGGAAATTGCGTATGAAAAGCGGGCTCTGGCAGAGAAATGAGGAAGGAAATGGAAAGGGTAATAAAGGTACTGAAAGCCATTGGTTAAAAAGATTGGATGATAGGGTGTGAGTATGGCATCTGTACCTGAACTGAGGGAGAAAAGGCATAAAAAGCTGCACTGTACAGTACTCGCCCTTTCAAAGTCTGAAACAGAATCCGGCATTTCTGAGTGTCGTCAGTCCTTTGCTTAAGCAATAGCTGTATGACCAATGGTCATTTTTTCACCTTCTTTCTTGTCCTGGAGTATATTAAAGATGGCAGCCCATTGGTTTGATATAATTTATTTTATTAATTCATATCAATATGAATATATTAATATGAATAGTATGAATAATTATATATCAATATTAAAAAGCCAGAGGTATTTGTGGTGGATGTAAAGATTGTAACTGTGCTGGCAATTCACTAGTATTAGTATGATGCTATTGTCATAGTTTATTGTAGTTTTCAGTTTCTTTTAAAAGCCTAGAAAATTTCATCAGAAATATCAAAAGACTATATTTAAGGATGAAGAATATTATTATGGCTAAAAAATCCAGCCCTTAGAATTTAGGAAATGTCAAAATGAAAGCTCTCTGTAAACTTTATGAACTACACTGTAAGGTTTTAATCAATCACATACTCTTCAGCTTTTTCTAGGAATAAGTTAGTGTTGTGTATGAAGGAGAATGGTCTTTGAAGAAGTCCTTACATGCTTCCTAGAAAGTGTATAGTGAATGTGGTGGTATTGGATTGTACAAAGGAAAAGGATGGTCAAGGCAGTTTAGTGCTGCTGTAACAGGAATAATTCTGTTCCTACCTCTGCAGAGTTCTTGTATGATAGCAGGCAAAAAGTCAAAGCTGTATTTCTCAGAGGTGGTCTCTTTTTCTTATTTTTTTGAGTTCCTGTCTTGCAAAAATGTGGTAGTATTTATACAAAACACTGTACTTACTACTGCAACTGAAGCTAAATAGACATTTGCTTTAGCCACCTAAATTGCTTAAAAATAATAGATACTCTGAAATACTGAAATCTAAATGTCTTGAATTGGGCATTCAAATCTAGCAGGCACTTCTGGCTTAAGTTTTCTTTCTTTTCACTCACCTTGCAGTCGATTTATGGTAATAAATGAATGTTAGTAAAGTATTAATTTATTGTAATGATGATTATCATCTAAACATCGGAAAGGAAATTCATTCTGTCATCAGAATTACCATACTATTCTAGTTGTATTGTAAAGGAAGCTTGAACTAGATGTTGAACAATGGCATAAAACAAAAAGCTTGATATTAAATACCTGTCATCCACATTTTGCATAGAATGAAAAAGCATTTAAAGAAAAGAGAGTAACCCTGGTTTAGGAGGGGAAAAAAAGAAATGTAAAAAAGCATATGTATGTGGAGCATAGAGAAAAATGGAATTAGATTGCCCATGAGTGTAATTCTGGATTTTCAGGTATTTCAGTGCATGACTGAAACAGTTGAAACTAAATTTCAAACTATGTATTCTTTGGCTCATTTCATAAAGGAATTCTCCTTAGATCTTAACTTCTAACTGTTTTAAAAGTTAGAAACATAACCTAGCAGAAGTGTAACAAAAGTTTCATTAGCAAACTGGCTGCAGTTGTTGGAAACAATAATAAAGGTTACTTTAGAGTCATTATGTTTTTTAATAGCTGCTTATTCTTAGCAAAACCAGAAATATGTTAGCAACAAGTTTTGAAAGTGGAAATCACACATGTTTCTAATAGAATCTGATATAATAGGTTTGAGTACATGGTTCAAGCCTAACAAGATTGGCTTTCATCTTCCTTCTGTGACGTGAAGTAGCCAATGATTTTATAATTTGGATCTGTTGTTAATCTTGAATTTTTTTCAGGGCAGTATTTTCCTTTGTGCATGAAAATTTTGTGTGTTTGTTTAGAAAGTGTTCCAGTTACCATTTTTGTTGCAGAGACTGTGCAGTTGATCCAACTTGTGTACTCTGTATGGACTGCTTCCAGAATAGCATTCACAAGAACCACCGCTACAAGGTAGGAAATTCTTCTATTAAGAAATTGTACTTGTAGCTTTAGAGAAGATTTTTTTGAGGATAAAATAAACTGCATATAAACCATTAGTAATTCTTATTAAAAAAAAAAATTCTGGGATTTACTAATTAGTTAATTATCTCTCTCTCTCTCTTGTTTCTAACTACATAAAACCTCTTTTAAGAACAGTAACTTTCTATGTCATTCAAGAGCCAAAGGTAAGGGAGTGTTTATGAATGCATACATTGTTATTCTCTTTGGCAACATCACAGAAGTGTATGTCAGAGCAAAAAACTCCTGTCCTGAGTCCCAGTCGGTACTGTTTAGAAATTGAGAATGAGTGTGGGTATACAAGGGCCATTCCTTCAGCAGCTGCTGATGCAGTCTCTACACTTCTGCTCTGTTCCTCCATTTAGATTTGCATAAACTACTTTGTGCTTAGCGTGGACTGATAAGGTTAAAACAAATGTTAGGCATCAATTTTTTATTGAGGCAATTGTCCTAGAACTGGATCATCTTTCTAATATCCTTTTGATTCTCATTGAGCCAAATCTATGTTATCTTTGAGAGATTCTCATGCTTTAATTAATTAAAGAAGGATCTTTTAAATAATTCTTAGCTATCTTACTGCCTAAACTGTCATCTACTGTTTCCTTCCCAGGCCCCCTTTTTTGCTTGCCCTCTTCACTGAGAATACTGCAATTTCAACAGTCTTGGAAGCAGAAATGGAAAACAGTATATTAAGTGTAATTTTTAAAGCTGGTCTAACTACTGCAAGAAGCAAGAAAACATACAGAAACTTGTATTCAATTTAATTAACTTTCACGACCGAAAAGTGGGCTAGATTTTTTATTGCAGCTATTCCTTCTATTCATTGACATGATGTCATTGGAGAGATTTGTCTTACTTGTATTATCAGTTGGTCATAAATCCCCTTTAAGTGAGTATATTTCAATGAGACATAGTTTGGAAGAATCTCAAAATTAACTGGGACTAAAATACAAAATTCTGCCCCTCTGTATAAGTCTTTGTGTACTGATCTGAAAATGTGTTGTAAATATTGATTCAAAGATGTACAAAACTCCTTGGATAATGCAAATAACACTTCCATACACACATGCATGCACACACACAATTTACAGAAAAGTAAGGTGAAAACCAGGGAAAGTAGACAATAATGATTACAGAGCAGGTTGGAATTACAGCTGGGCTGAGAAGCTGTTGTCCTTTCCCTGTTTTTCAGTAACTTCTTCAGGCAAAACATCATCCATGGAAATAGGGAGTCAGATGGGAGCAGATTTGCTGCATTTCCATTTTAAAGATGCAATCTACAGAATACAGATTATGCTCTTTATAGATTCATAGAATGATTTAGGTTGGAAGGGACCTAAGGAGGTTACCTAGTCCAACCTCCTGCTCTAAGCACATCTAATTAGATCAGGTAATTTAAAAACGTTTCAAGTAAATAACAATTTTTTTAATGTCTTTTTATTGGGTTATTTAGTGTTTTTATAATTAGTTTAGGATTGGGGATTTAGAGTAAGCTAAGGATAATTATTTTTGCCTGAGTTTTGTCTGAATTTTTTGCCAAAATGGTCAGAATTTGTACTTTTCTGAAAGTGTAATGCAAAGTTAAAGTTGCAAGAATATATTTAGGTGCTGATTATATCTCATTTTCTTTGGTTAGAAATGGAGGTACTACTGAATGTCTAATATACGCATATTCTTGTTTAGATTATTTTCAGACTTTATCAAGTAATTTGTAAGAAGGCATTAAGTATCTTTGCTATAATTTTGCTAATAAACCCAGAAATTATTATTTTGCCATTTATGAAGCGCTTATTCTTCAGTCATAGGCTTTTTCACCTACTTTCTAGGTAAGTTTGCTTAAGGCTTGCATACTTTTTTGCAGCGGCAACTGTATTTCCTCCTTTCTTTTCTGCTCAAAAAATTTACATTTTTTCCCCCTGCTCTTCTGATAAGTGTCCTTTTATCTGAAAGAAGAAAAAAATGTTGCGGGAAGTCCATTGGTTATGCAGTGACTCTTGTATTTTTAAGTAGGTATTTATACTTGTGTTTAACTTAAATAACGCACATTTCTATCTTTCTCTTGCTTTTTATGTGCATGTTTTGTGACTGAAATACATGTTTTTTTACAGATGCATAGCTCCACTGGAGGTGGATTTTGTGACTGTGGGGATACAGAGGCATGGAAGGCTGGACCACTGTGTACTAAACATGAACCTGGAGCATCCGGTTCTGCAAAAGAAGTAAGAATATTGCTTAAAGCGAAAGAATAAATATTGTAAATACTGCCTTTTTAAAAAAAATGCTTCTTCCTGTATATAAAAGTATGTATATTCATGTAGCAGGTCCAATGAAGATTTCTTTGGTCAAGGTGTTTGTTGGGGTCAAATGTATATATTGGACATCCTTTGTCTCCAGACAAAAAGCAAAACCAATAGAATAGTTCCATCTACCTGTCTTGTACATTTCTGTCTTTGATTAGGAATTAAAATTGCAGTCGCTTGCTCTTTTCTGTGCTATGTGTATTACTCAGTTCTTATTTACAAATTATTGGTTTCCCAGTGGTTAGTAAATGTTTAGATATAGTACTTGATTTTAATAATATTTTCTCTTTTCCACATTACTGCATTACTGAACAATTTTTTTGTCATTATTTCTGGTGTGTCATCTGTCACTATGACTAAAATAAGTCCCTATGCTTTAAAACTAACCTCAGGATGTCTCAGGCTTATTGTCCCTCATAAAGCAGCATATTAACGAGAAATATGCCATTTTATAAGTACTTTTCAAAGAGAATGTAGGCAAGTCAGTTGCTTCAGGTAAAATTATTTCTTCCACGTCCTGCATTCTGAGAAAAACAGGACAAAAAAACCTTACTATTCATCATTGCAAATAGCCCCCTAATTCCTCCTGGGTTTTTTTGCAAAAGTACTGTTCTTTATGATCTGGCAAAAAATCAAATGGAAAAGAAAAAGAGCACTGGTCTTACAGAAAAATGAGTTTTCCTTCACTTGTTCATCCTTCAAAAAACCATGAATCTTAACAGATTTCAGAAATAAAAATAGTTGAAGCTCCAAGATTACCATTTGGAGCTTGTCACTGTAATGTTCACCTACTTCTACTTCAGTAAAGTCTGCTGTGCAGTGCTTATCCCCGAGTGCCGAGCCATGTGGCATATATGTGCAGCTGATACCTACATATTACTTATGAAAACCTGTAATCAAAAGAGCCAAATTGTTTCCACAGTATCAGAATACCCCAAAATAGCTACGGTATGGTTAATTTTACGGCTGCCGCCATTGCCACATACGCATCTAATACTTTTTCCAGCATGTTCTAGGGATGCTTCCAGATTAAGAAACTAGCACAGTTCCTCTTTGGGAAGTATTCATTTTTGTCCTCACGTTCTGAAGGAAAATAGAATTTTTTTTGCAATGCTAGACTCCTGGTACTGTTGATAAAGATACGGGAAGGTAGAGAACTCGTGTGTCTACCAGCTTCAAAGCCACCTTTGGATATTATAGAAAACTTATGTTACAAGATGCTCAGTATCAGATTTCTAGCTGATTGCTGAGAGGTCTGTATCATATCAGAAAGAGAAGTTAGCAATGGTCTTAAGACAAAATGTTCAGGTCTCAGTTGAGCGTTAAGTGGTCTTCCGCTTGAAAATTAAGTGTTTCCAGCCAAAGCATCTCTGTTGCTCCTAGATAAGTGATATTACTCATGCTTCAGGTGACCAGTTTGTCCAGTTTATCTTACAGACAGTAGCTAGCATACATTATGGATTTCACCTGTGATGGCTCACAAAAAAAATCACACAGATACCTGGATAAATGTGGACCGATGAGGCACATTAAGAACTTTAACAAAGAGATTCTAAATGAAATAGATTGTATCTCCTAGCTTTAAAATTTAGATCTCTGTATGAGATCTTCTAACAGTTGTTTCAGCACTTTACTTTTCAGGATACTATTAGTTTTTGATTCCAACAACTGTGGTCCGAGTCCCTAAAGTTGTTTATGCAATGTTTAGTTCCTGCTGGGGAACCTGTTGCTCTGCAAGGTATAGATTTTGATCTTGCAGATCTGGTATTTGCATCTGTGACAGCATATTCCACTTTTTACCTCCCTTTCCTTTAGAACAGCTTTTTCATAACAATAAAATAATTCAAAACCAAATGTTAGGAAAAACACCAAAACCTTTATCAAAATTTTACCAGAAAGCTGTTTCACTCTTGTTAAAATCACACTGTCCAAATTTTGTGGGCTTTTTTCAAAACCATATTCAAACGAAGCTTGAGAGGAAACTGCATACATTTAGTCCACATCATTTTATTTCTGTTTGGATGAAAATAAGCTGCTCAGAATATTCTTCAGGCCATTTCTATCCAATGGAGATAAGGTTAAAGGATAGATCATACCAATAATGACAGCAGCTACCACAGTATCTCTTGGTTTTAAACTTTATTGAGAACTGTAATCATACCTGTGATGATAAGGAAACGGGGAACCTCCCATGCTTCTTGGAGTAATATTTTTCTTCCAATCTCTGGTAAAGTCTTTGGTTGGTTTGCAGTGAATTTGATCATCGCTTCTGTCATGTAGTCGTGGAAGTCCAAAGCTATGTTACAACTGCTGTCAAATAAACTGGAACATACTCCTACAATGGGTGCTACCTGAGAGTTGTGAATGATAGAAAACATATAATTAGACAATTATTTGAATTTGAAGAAGTAGAAAGTTACTTATTATAATAGTTCTTTGTTGTCAGTATGTGTAGTTATTATGCAGTCCCTATATGTAGACTCCCTAGTAAAAGGGCAGAAGTACAACCACTGCAATAATGAAATGGGTCAGCATATTAATGTATACTATATGTAACTATTTGATAGATTGCATTGCCTGACCATGTTCCTGATATCATAAAAAATCCCCGATGGACAAGTCTTTTTTTTTTTTTTTTAATGAAGAGGCTCATAGATGTTTGGATTACCTCATAGTTTGTTTTGAGAACCAAGGTCATTCATAATGTAGGAATTTTCTCAGCATATAGTGCTTATTAAAAGAAATGAGTTGCAAAGCGCATTTGGAACAGGCGTCTTGTAGATTTCTTTTCCAGCATGTTTTCTGATAGTATAGAAGTTTATCACATGCTTGTCAAACAAAAAGCGTTCTTTTCTGGATAATCCTGACCAGTATTCCTTTAATTACTCTTAAGTGCAGAGGATGTATCATGCTAGGGTGTTTATAAAATTACTCTGATCAGGTAAGAGCAAATAAGAAAAGCAGTATGTTTTTCTGCTGTGCAGAACATGGTAAAAATGTGCTTAGGAACTGGCTGCTATTTTTAAAAGGTAGATTAAGCTTAGAGTTTGATCTACAGAACTGCCTCCTTTTAAAAATGAGCCCTTAGTAGAGGACAGGTTTCAATCTACAAGATGAAAGATAAGCACCAGAGTTTTTAGCATTTCTGAGATGTTGAGCATTAGTAAAATACAGTATCCTTACAACAATCCTAAATAAACCTTAGTTTAAAAAAAAAATAAAGCTTTCCAGTGAGGAGATATTTACAAAACTTGTTGGTATGTATGCAATACAGGGCTCAGAAAAGCAATCCTTTGTTTTAGAATCTCCAGTCCAGGCTTTTAGGACTGATCCATTCCCTATTGATTCCAAATTAATGTCTTCACTACGCCAGAAATATAAAAACCTTTTTGCCTGAATGTATCCTTAAAACCAGATAATTTTAAGAATTTGTATCTGAGATGAGGTAAAAATACTTCCCAGGCATGTTTGTTTTTTTAAAAAAAAAAAAAAATTTGGTTGTTAGTTATTTTTAAACTTTGGGATCTGAACACACTTTGTTCATGCTTCCACAATGTGGTTATTTGAAGCTTTACCTGAAGCTTAAATAATTACACATTTTTGGGCATAGTTCTGAAGAAATTTTATTTTTACCCTTTCAATTTACATTAGATGTATCTTAATTTCATTTTACTGTGACTTCTATTAATGCATTAGAGGTGGCATTGCATCATTTAACTTTCTACTATTTGTATGAGTGCAATCCCCACTTATAATAGTTTATAAATCCTTTGGTGTGGTTTCCTTTGATTTCTTCTACAGACTGAAGGACAGCAGCATGTCTTACTACAAGGTTCTTGTTTGGAGTATCTCTGTGCACAGCTTTACGTTTTCCTCCAGCTCCATAATTTTTGCTTAATGCACATTAATGCTTAAAAAGCCAAACTCAAATACTGGGAAAAAAAATTTAGTATATTTGCAACTGGGTTCAATTAGATTATTCTTAGCCCTTAAGTTTTTTTCATTCTGCTCCAAACTTTTAAGATAATGATAGCTTTGTCAGTCTGGGAAAAAAAATTAATTAACCCAGACATTTACATTCTTAATTACCAAGATCTACCACAAGCTTATCCAAAGTTAAGTATGTACACACAGTGATATTTATAGACCATGATTTCATTGGCAGACATTTTAGATTGTATGTTTGGATCCAAATTATTCTTCTAATGCTTATCAGGTCAGAAAATGGTTGTCCAGAGCTTTGGAAGCAATTGGCCATGTTAACGCATTTTTACTGCTCTCCCACTGCATTTTTAGCTTTTCTATCATATGGACCCAACATGATTTTACTTGATTTTTTTTTTTAAAGCAATCTGCTTCATAAATGGATAAAAGTGATTGTATAGTTGAATTTTTCAAAAACATGATTCTAAGGTATATTAAACACATCACTCTTTCTGTACTTTTATATTTAACATCTGCCATGTTGTGTATTGCAGAGGTGAGTGCCCCTAGTACTTTGGGATTAAAAGTCAGATGTGAAAAGCTTTCTTCTTGGAGAAAATTCTTTGTGTCTAATCTTTTCTCACTCTGGCAAACACATACATATTCAGATTTTGTAGGCAGTTTGGACGATCCTAAAATGATAGGAAACTGTGTGTAAATACTCTAGAAAGTATGAGCCTCTGTTTGTGTCATATCTGTATATGAAATGTCTGGATTTGGTTGCGTTAACGTTAATGGTGGTATGTGGAAAGGGTCATCGGAGCCTTTGGATGAAAGACCTCTTCACATAATGTCATTGCAATGTATCTCTGTCTTGTACCTGAATATTGATTGCTTCATTCTTAAGTGCAGGTGTGGTAATAATTTTCTTTGCTTATAACCTTAATTTCTCTCCTGCTTAAATGCTTATGGAAAGGATTAATAATGTTATATGATGTAGACAGTTCACTTAATGAGCTTTATCTGGGTGGATGGGAAATACATCCGTTCACAGGGATATTTTTGAATGGTTTCTAAATCTGGAATGGGATCTCTGAAAAGAACAGAGTTAGGTTTCCTTGGATGATTCTGTTCAAGGAGTGTCACAAATGTTTGACAGAATACCTGCACGGAAGAGCAAGCAATGCAGGGGAATAATTTTGTCTGGACTGCAAACTTTTAATACCTTCAGGTGTACAGGAAGCTGTTAACCATCTTGATTTTAAAAAAATAAAAATAAAGAAGTTTCCTAACACTACAAAAGGCAAGGCCTTTCGTAGTGTATTCCTAGATAAAAACTGGATGCATATGAAAAGGCAGACGAAACTGTTGGAATATTACTGAGAGCCCTCGGGATGAAATAAATTGAAGTGAAGAAATCAGGTGAGATTAATTTGCTTGAAAATAATGAAAAGGCTCATTTCATGAAACAAATATAGTAATAAGTTATGCTACCAACCATTTTTTTAAGTTTCTTTTCCATATTAATATTATCTCATGTTTTACAGAATTCTGAATGTCAGTTGAATGAAGACATTATGGAGCACTCTAGGAGAGTGTTTCCCTCTGTGATAAAATACATTGTAGATATGCTTATATGGGAAGAAGAGAAGGAACTGCCTCCGGAGCTCACAATTAGGTAGGGAGTATTTCCAACTTTCTCTTCAAGGCGTTAGAAACTTTGATAATAATTTTGCCTGTGGTATACTTACCCTCATGCAAATATAGTAGTGCCAGAATCCCTGTAAACAGCACTAAACAGCACTGTAGCAGTTCTGACCTACAGTTATATAGAGAAAAGCTTTTGATACTTCATGGAAAAAGTAATATGTGACTGTGCTCCATCAAAATGGAAAAAGACTGTTGTGCATCATGTTTAAAAAGACAAATGGGATCTTTAAACAGCAGACACAGGAAATAATAATGGAATAATCAAATAACTTAAAATCTCTTATACTTGATACATGGTTTCTGTGTCTTATTCTGGTATAGATGGTGAGGGAATTTTTGGGTGTGTCTTTGACATGAAGAACATGCTTGATTTTTCTTCTATAATGTTTTTTTTTGTATTTGACATTTCTCTCAAGCTGTCAAGTGAGCTGTTGCTTGTATTGGATAGGGCACTATTTACAATTTTACTTCTATTTGTATGATGATCTGTTGACTTTTTCCCAGTAGAGAGAAGGTAGACAGCTACTACTGTGTCCTTTTCAATGATGAACATCATTCTTACGATCATGTAATCTATAGCCTGCAAAGGGCACTTGGCTGCGAACTCGGTGAAGCCCAGTTGCATACTACTGCCATAGATAAAGAGGTTAGTGCATTCTGTGTATGGGAGAAAGGAACTTTTTAATCATTAAGAAGTGCTACTTTAGTCTCTAGATCATAGAATCTTTGTTTCTGGGATGCTGGAGCTTCAGGAGAGAGAAAAGCATGTTGCAGAGTAACTGTTAATCGGCACTGACTTCAAGAAAGTTTTTTAAACTGTATTAATTTTTTTCTTCATGACAAAACCCAGTTTCTTGAGAAAGGGAAGAGCTGACTTATCTGAAGTTGTTCCTTTCCTGTTTGCCATATTTTCCTTACTTTTTTTTTTCTTCTCAGTTGAGATTAATGTTTTATTTTAATGGTATTTGCCTGAAAAATATACAAGTCAGCAATGTGCATATTCAGTTACATTTCATCAGAAATGTACCGTACATTTTGCAAGGGTTAGTGCTTGTTCTGGCTCAGACTTCATTTGAAAAATCTTAAAACTTCAAATTAAGCAAATGAAACCAGAAAGAATCCATGAAGGAATGTGGGTGAACCTGACAAAATTACTGCTTGATTTTTCAAACTGATGTCCCATGGAAAGACCTTACACTAGTAATGTAGGGTTTTTGGTTTTTTTTTTCCGTTGGGTAAAAAAAACCTACAATAAGTATTTGAATTATTTTAATTGCAACCATAGTTTTTTACCTCGCAAAAGTACAAAACTTGCAGGTTTGCACGTGGAGAAACTTTGTCTATAGCTGTGTATATATTTGTTGTATATTTATATATAAAACATCTTAATAATAATAGTATCCTTTTTTAATCTGTAAAAACTGTGTTTTCTTTTTATGTTTCTCTTTGTTCAGGTAATGAAAATTTATTTGTATTTAGTTAGTAGCGTCAATCTTACATAATTACAAGGCTTGTCCTGCAGTTGCAGGTCTTTTAAAATACATATGTACATGCGTGCCTATAGAGTAACTTTTAAAGGTTTCCACTATGAAGGTTCCTTTTGATTGAAACCTAAATTGTAGGTCCAGAGTTGATCAGACTGTTCATTTTAAAAATCATCTGCTACAGCACAGGACTTGGTTATATTGTGTTAACTATAACAATTCCACAACATACAGCTACTTCCTCTCTTCCTGGGTGAAATTCTGCTGTGTGGAGAACTTGTTTTGGAAACCCCTACCTCTGATTTCCTTTGAGTGGAATTTGAGGTTTCAGCTGTACCTGTTCTTGGCTTTATTGAAAGAACCATCAAATCCACACTTATGATACACCCTGCTATTTCATATACAGAAGTAAGAAAGAGTAGGAAAGATTGTGGAAAAGCAATTCGGGATGAGTATACTTTGTGCTAGGAAGAAAGTTGAGGTAGTTTGTATTTAAAATATTCTGCAGAAATCCCTCTCATTATTTTAGTGTGTACATGAATTTTCCTTATCTGATGTTAAGATACCCAGACTTTACTTTGTTGTTCTGTTGTTAATTTAATTAAAATAGGTTTTTTTCTAAACATAATTATATTAATTTTGATTTGCTTCTAGATGTCTAAAAGCACCATAAGTGATGTTAGTCCCTGTTTTTCTGTTATGTATTAAAAAACATAGCAAGGATCAGGCTTGTGACATTTTAGTTTTCTTTTATGTTGGTGTCGTGTTCAATGTTTTTATTTCAAACAGGGTCGTAGAGCTGTTAAGGCAGGACGTTATACCTCTTGTCAGGAAGCAAAAGAAGAAATCAAGGTAACTTCCTAAAATATTTTTCTCATTTAAAAAACAAGCAAGTCAACGTCATCATTATTAATACTGAAGACTTATTTGTCTGCTGTACAGTCTTTAACTTAGTACTTCCATGCTTTTATAACCTGCCTGTGAACTTTTTGAAATTGAATTTACCCCACCACAATTGGAATAGATAGATGGGTATCTTCAGAAATAAAGTGTCAAACTGATTCCTCTTTTGTTAGGGTTTGCCATTAATGTGAGCTTGGGAGAGGTAATGGGAGGTAAAGACAGATATGAAAATTCACGTTATCTTTATTTTGTATCTACGAATATTTACCTGACTCCTAGAGGCATTCTGAAAATGTTTCTCAACGACCACTCCATGTGGAGGTTCTGCATGCTGATGTTATGGCTCACCAGAAGTTTGCCTTGCGCCTTGGTTCTTGGCTGAACAAACTCATGAGCTATTCAAGTAAGTATGTCCTGATTTTTGTTACAATAATGCCATGTCAGTATTTGAATGACTAATTCTCTCAAGAAATGTCTTTAGCTGTATTGTATATGATATTCCCTTATTAAAATACTTTCACATTCCTCCTACTTAGTAAATAAATAATACAGTAGTATGGGTGCTGATACCCATCAGTGTGGTTATGAATAGCAGTACTTTTCTGTTCCTTCTTGCTAAAATAAATGTCTTTCCCTGCTTGAGCTCTGTCTGTTCCCCTAGCAGTTTTATTATCCTCAGTTACAGCACCATATGTCCAATTTCAGTGACTTCTTTGCTTAAAAGCTGCTTTCCGCAGTGCTGGTGGAAAGCTGCAGAACGTCTTCATCAGTGTCA
Source organism: Burhinus oedicnemus (assembly GCA_008921705.1). Taxonomy (NCBI): domain Eukaryota; kingdom Metazoa; phylum Chordata; class Aves; order Charadriiformes; family Burhinidae; genus Burhinus; species Burhinus oedicnemus. Next base: position 1,271,579 of record VFFE01009221.1, on the reverse strand, counting down.
AGTATACATCCTCTGCTTGAATTAATTTCTGCTTCAGAGTTGATAGCTGTGGTTAACTAGATAGTGCCAGTAAGACAAACAAACAAAAGCCTCTATTTAAAAATTTGTCCAGTAGTGGAAAGCCTATTTTAAGCTTTCAAACATTGTTCTGGTGTTTGATGGTGCTCATGGTTTTAAAGATGACTTCTGGATCAATCTTAATTTTGATTTCTGTTACTGGGTTTTGTCATACTTGGGTTTTGCCAGACTAAAGCCATTACAAAATTTCTTCTCACTGTACCAATATACATAGATTAAGCTCTACTTTTTGGTTTTTCTCCTTTTTGATAGGGTAAATCTGTTGGTCTGCTTTAGCCTCTTTTGTAAGCTCGGATAATAAAGTGAATTTCTTATCTTTTTTTCTGAACTCTTACTTTCCAATCTTTCCCTTGAAATACATATATCACAATTGTACCTTTTTGTAATTCCTTACAATACTTTATAAATTTTAGCTTTCTGTTCTATTCAACTTTATTTCACTGATGGCATTTTCTTGCTGGTCTGAGTTCCTCAGACAGTTCTTTCAATCGGTGCAAATTTTTGACTGTGTGGTTTATATCAAGGTCTATAGGGAAAGTTTGGGTTTTATCCATGTTTTTCTTTCTAGATAACTTTTTCTTATTATTTTCAATTTTATGAGATTAGCTGTCAGTTGGTGTTTTAAATAGAATAATTATTCATCTGTTGACTGTGTGAGTATAGACAAGTCGATGTCAGTGCCCCAGCAAAACCCCAGAATTATTGGATTTTAAGCATTACCTTTTTAGCTGATGAGATAAGCTAAAAGTAAAAAGGAATCTCCCATGTTGGGTGTAGCATTTTGGGTTAGGAAATTTTTATAGGTTAACCGATACTTTAATATGTTTTATGAGAGTCTTCAAGCACAAAGATTGAAGTTTAAGATTCCTGTCCTTGTTCTTCTGGATTATATATATAGATGCTTTAAGGGCCTGGTGTTCTGTACTCAGCTGGAACTTTTTGGTGATCTTCTGGTTCCTGTTCTTTTCCTGGTTTTGCTTCAAGTGGTAGAACACTGATCAAGAAGCTTTCAATACTATTTATGTTCAGGTTGTAAGGAACTTGTTTCATGCTGCTCCACTTTTCCTTTTGAAATTAGTAATGGGAGAGCTCATTTCTGAACATTAGTAACCCATGGGTGACCCTATGTGATGCCCAAACCTGCTTCAGCAAGTACTGTATCTACTGATAGGTGCAAGAAAATATAAAAGAATGTTCTGAAATTCTACAAAAGACTGACTTTCAGGGCCCAAGGCAGGGAGCAGTGTAGACTTGCCTAGCCTGTGCATTTCTGTGCCGACATGGTGAACTCTTCTTGCAAAGCTGTCTAAATGCTTTTCGTTTTAAAATACTCTTCTGCATCACTGGATTTATTAAATAAAGTAGGGAAGTATAACAGGAAGAAACTAGTAAGGGGAGAGTGTATTGGAGTATGTTCACTGAGAAAAAACATTGTTAAAAAATTATTCATACTTGTGTGCTTTCTTTTTTCTTAAAGAACAGAATTCATAATTCTCATTTTGTTGACTCATATAATTTAACTATTGAAGCATTCTTGTACCAATGAATGGTTTTATCCCTTTAGGTGACTTCCGCCAGATCTTTTGTCAAATATGTCTCAAAGAAGAAGCTGGATCTGAAAATCCATGCTTCATAAGCAAGTTGATGCTATGGGATGCAAAACTTCATAAAGGTTTGTGTATCCATGTTGCTATAGACTGAAGAGGCGAATTAACTTTTCATCTGTGTAACAAATGTGTAAAAGTAAATAAGTGCTATGCAGGTGGAGTTACATTTCTTTATAGTTTTTATATTACGCTTTTTAAACAACCTTTGTTTTTACTGCTGAGATAATCGATATTTTGGGTATGTATTTGCCTCCTAAACTTTTCCTGCTTTATATATTCCGAAGAATCTTTTCACAAGATGTGGCCTGACTACGAGTGACTTGATGCTTACCCCGTGTTTTAAACACATACTAGTAAATGTTAAAAATAGAAAAAAATATATGAATAACTTTGTTCATATACTTTGTAGCCATTTCAAGGCTTTTAATGATTTTTTAATTATAATGTAATAATCTGTTCCTCTTTTCCACAAACAAGGTGCATCTGAGCACAATAAAGTGATGTGCATTGTATTGGCTCTTCACAGGGGCAAGGAAGGTTCTTCATGAACTTATCTTCAGTAGTTTTTTCATGGAAATGGAATACAAAAAACTTTTTGCTGTGGAATTTGTGAAGGTAAATGATTATTTGGTTTTTATGCTATGAATTTTTGCTAGCTTTGTAAAATTTACCCCAAACCTGAAAATTGTTTCAATATAAGTAATGAATTTTCAACAAGCAAGAGCTTCAACAACTAGCTCAGTCTTTATAGAGTGTATTAATTCCAACGTCATTGGTTTGTTCCTTATAAACAGGTAGGCATATATCCTCATTTTGAAAGCGTTATTGTTAGTATTCTGTGTATCTTTTGAAATGGCTGTTGAACTGCAACTGAAACTAGTCTTTCTTTTTAAAAGTTGGATAGAATAGTTAAGAAATACACAAAACATAAGACTAAGAGTTTTTTGGTTTAGGGTGAGACTTTTTAGTCCTGACGAAGGTGACTGACACTCATGGTTTCTCTGGATTGAAACAAAGCAAAGACTTACGTTACTCATTGTACACATCTTTTATAGACAGCTGTTGAGTAACTACCCATGCAGTTCACTGCAGCAGGAAGACTTGTTTTATAATAAGTTAATGTCTTTATTGATCCTTTTTTCAGATATTTAATTTCTTTTCTTGGGGAAGATTAGTTGTAGGAGAAAAAAAAAAATCTTGGTTTCTATCTGGCAGAACAGTTAAACTTGTGCTTATCTTCAATATTAAGGCAGTGGGGCACATATTTCATTGCTTTGGTGCACTGAGGACATTGTTCCATTTTTGTTGTTGGAACTGCTTCTATTAGAAAGGAAGAAGGACATTGAGATGTAATTCTTGCAAGTAAAAAACTTTAACACTTTATTAATTCAATTTCCTCAATATTCTGTTTTCCTAGTATTACAAGATGTTGCAAAAAGAATACATCAGTGATGATCATGACAGAGTTCTCTCTGTGACAGCACTCTCAGTTCAGATGTTCACTGTACCCACTCTGGTATGTACAGCCTGTCTCCCTAGAAATGTAAAATAAATTTGAGAATTGCTAGAAGTACCACCTTTGCAGACTGCTCTACTTGGCAGAGAGTCTTTTATGCATTGCTGACTTGAAAATGAATGATTTTGAGATTTCTTAAGGCCAGTATGAAAGCAGAAGCTTCAGTTCATGTGAAAATTCATTACAGAAGGTGGAGGGAATGCAAATAAGTTTCAGGCAGCATTGTTCTCTGCATTAGCTTTCTGTATTCATTTACTGTTCGCATTTACCTTCTTATGTAACTTTAAAAACTTGGGAGGAGAGGGCAAAAAATGCTTAAGTATCTTTTTGTGTGGGTGAAATACGTGGGTGAAATCCTGGGGGTAGGGGGGTGGGAAAGTATACCTGTAGGTTTTAAAGGTTGTATGTTTCTTGCCTGAAATGCTAATGTAAAAGTCCTTTTCTACATGATCTTTCTGGAAAAAATAGCACGTCTGTTACATTGAAGCTGTCAGAATGAACAAACACGCTAAGTTGATAGAAATTGTGTTCATGTATATTAAATACTATGGGAGTTTTTGTAGCTTTTGGACTCTTTACAAATGCTTAAAATAATTTCTAATCAAAAAGACTGGATTCAAAGGAAAATTTATTTTGACAGTTCTCTTCAACAAAAATCAGAAGAAAAAAATTTTCATTTTCTTCTTGCAGGCCCGACATCTTATTGAAGAACAAAATGTAATCACCACCATTACAGAGACCCTCCTAGAAGTGCTTCCAGAGTACCTAGACAAAAATGACAAGTTCAACTTCCAAGGTTACAGTCAGGACAAACTGAACCGGGTATATGCAGTAATATATGACCTCAGGTAAGTGTAAAGCTGAGATGCTTGAGCAATTCCTAGAAAATTGGCAGTAGACTGAAGTGTTCGAATTCAGGAATCTGATGATAAAACTGCTTTAAAAACAAACTCAAACTCCTCAAAAACGCACATGAAACTTTAATGTTTTATTTTTCAGTGGAAACTTAAAATTTTCAAATACCAAAATTATATTATATAAAGACAATTTCTGATGATTTTCACTGATATCATTCCATATAACAATTACATTAATAAACCAAATATATCTACTGTAAGACGGTGTGGGAAATTTGGCTTCTATTCATTGTCATTCTGTGGAAGCTGTATAATTTTCCACTCTTACAGGTCCCAAATTACGCCAATAAACTGAATAATGTAAAAGCAAACGACCTGAAATACCTTGGAATTAAAAAAATCTGTTCACTTCAAATGATGGTGTCACACGAAGCAGCTCTAGTGTTTGCTGAAAATTTTAAGAGGAGTTTGAGATGGGGAGCGTGATGTAACGTGATGATGCAGTTGTTTATTTTTAATGCAAAGAACAGTTTAAATACAAGCATAAGCAGAAGAGAAATCTGAGCAAAGATGACAATGTTTTCTTTGGGGACAGGTATGTCTTAGTCAGCAAGCCTACATTATGGACAGACCGTCTGAGGGAGCGGTTTTTAGAAGGATTTGTTTCTTTCCTAAGGATTCTAACTTGCATGCAGGTACAACACGTTTAAATAATTTCTTTCTAATATGCTGGTATAAAGTTATTACAGCACTTCTGTTTGCCCATCTTTTTGTCAATAGCAATATTGTGGATATGAACATGCAATTAAGATGGTAAATTCTTCAATTCCTGTCTTGGGTGGGTGAAAACATAATGTTTACTTTATAGAAGTAATGTTCATCACTTTCAGCCTCATGTATCTGAACAACCTATATTTTACCATAGGGGATTTTGTGTTGTTTTAAGCCTGAGGTCACTGATTTAGCTTGAGTATTTTGTGGCATCTCCATTTCAGGGAATGGAGGAGATAAAAAGACAGATTGGTCAGCACATTGAGGTGGACCCTGACTGGGAAGCAGCTATTGCTATACAGATGCAGCTCAAGAACATTCTTTTGATGTTCCAGGAGTGGTGTGCCTGTGACGTAAGTATGTCAGTTGTCTGGGATTCTTACATGCATGCCTTTTGTGAATATTCCTGAGTACTTTTCAAATAGCAGCTTTTCAAAAAAACTCAGTACTGTTCAATACAAATCTCTACAAAAAATTACTCAGAAAGAATTAATTGTGGTATGACAAAGAGAGAAGGGATCTCAGAAGAATATAATGTTCTAGCTGACAAAGCTGCACAGGGTGTCAGGCAAATCATAAGGAGAAAATACTTCTCATAAGTCAAGATTTTGAGAATTAGGTTCATGGTATCACTGTTAAAGTTTTGAAGCACGTGGTGTTCATTGTTAATTGCAAAAGTGGATTGCAGAAACTTTCATGCTAATTGGGTAATTGCGCTGTAAGTAGCCTTAATCAATGCTGGAGCTCATCCCTGTGCTGGGAGAGTGGAGGAAATTATAAAATTTGTTAACTTAAAGATATTTTGAAGTGGGTTTGTCGTTTTGGTGTCCCCCCCCCCCATTATGGAGAGACAGGAACAACTACAGCAGTTCAGGAGCTTCTCAATGCAAACTGTGCAAACTTTTGTGTATCTTGATGCAAACTATGCAAAATATTGAAATATTGCAGCTTAAGTAAGCACATGGATTTTAGAACATTTGACAGAGCAACTTTTTTGAACAGAAGCATAGTCTCAGTTAGCTTTAGTTGGGTGCTGCACTGCTCCATTACAGTACAACTTATTATTAAGAAACAGAGTAGTAATTATATTATGGATTTTTAGTACCTGTTTATGCTGTCAGAAAAAACAAATGAGGAATTCCAGTACATATATATGATTTTTAAATATGAAGTTATGCATTTATTTTAAATTCTAGGAAGAGCTGTTGCTCAAGGCCTACAGAGAATGTCATAAAGCTGTGATGAGGTGCAGCACAAACGGCCGCTCACGGGAAAAGACAGTGTTTCACTTGTGTGGCCATACTCTGGAGAGCAGACCTTACAGAGTGTCTGCAGATCCTGTCAGCATACATTTACCGCTGTCTAGGACTCTTGCTGGTAGGTGGTGTGTTCTGTTTTGGTTGCTATTTGAATTATGTTTATGATACGTCTCTATTTCTTTATTCTAGAAAGCATTTAGATGAAGTGCTTCACAGATCAGTCGTTTGCTGACTTTCTGACATTCTCGTGATCAGGCAACTGTGTTCCTCAGATGTCCCACTAAGGGAAAGGTGTTGTGTTTTGTTTTTGAGAAAAAAAAAATTGCCATGGAGGCTGGAGGACATTTTTTAAACAGGAGAGAAGTAAGAAAGTCAGATGAGAAGGAAATGTTTCATGTTTTAATGAGAATGTCAGTTTTCTCTGAACTATTTGAATTTATGTGGTTCTGTTTCTACTTCTACCTGTCTTGCCTAAATGAATGTTCGTTATTACTGTGTCTTGAACTTATTTTCCAGCCACATATATCTTAGGACTGTTAAAATGCTCCTCCTAAAAGACATATGTTTGCGGCATGCCACGACAGATTTCCAGTCAGAATACAAAGGACCACAGCAGTGGGTGATCATCACTTTCTCTAGAATACAAATGAAATCATATGCTATTATTAAGCTGTAGATTCTTTATCACAAGATACCATCTGTTAAGCCTTGTAGTCTTGAAATTCAGTTATTACTGACATATGATTTAAATGTGAAATTAAAATTTTGCTAATACTATTTAGCATCTCAATTTAAATGATTCCAATGAAATCATTAAATGAATAGATGTATTGATAAAATAATGGATTGTAAGACTGGTAAGACCTGTTGTGATAATGTAATAGGTCTTCTATCAAAAAAAACAACAACCCCAAACAACCAAAACCAAAAAAACCCCAAACAAAGGTACCAAGTCTTTCCTAAATAAACTTTTACTTTTTTTCTGTAATTCTGAGTTGTAGATGATTTAGCTAACGTTTAGAATGGGTTGGAGGAGGAACTTTACTGATTTTGATGTATTATATAATGTTTTCCTATTGGTTTTGTAGGTCTTCATGTACGATTAAGCAAGACTGGAGCCATCTCAAGATTGCACGAGTTTGTTTCTCCTGTAAGATTTTTCTACCACCCCCCCACCCCCTCTTGTGATTTATACTCTGGGAAGGAAAAGCCCTAAAATTATAACCTCTAACTTTCATGACACAAGTTATTTTGCAGCTGTCAACATGCCTTTGTTCAGTAGGACTTACACTTTTAAAATCAGTCAGACTTACTCTTGCTTGATTTATTTTCTTTTTTTTTTTTTTCTTCTTTTTTAAATTGTAGGAAGAATTTCAAGTGGAGCTGCTAGTAGAATACCCTTTGCGATGTCTTGTCTTGGTTGCTCAGGTTGCTGCAGAGATGTGGAGGAGGAATGGGCTCTCCCTGATAAGCCAGGTACACCCTACGGTATTCAGTAGTGAGTTGGTCCTAATGATGTATGCAAGTACTTCTCAGTAATGCTCCCAGGGATGGTTTCATCCAGTGCAGGAAGAGGTCAAGGGGGGTCACTCCTACACTAAATAAAAAGGCTTCTAGGTGGGAATTTAGACGACTTGGTTCTGTTTCCAGCCTCAGCAATGGCTCGCCTTCCCATATTAGAGAAGTATTTACATCTCTCTTATGGCTGTTTCTGACTCTGTGAAATGGTATTGATGTTACTGATGTCTACTGTAAACTACTTTCAGATCTCATAAAGAAATCACTGCATGGGTACTGTTAGTACTGTTGCTTATAACATAAAATGTTAGAAGAATCTCTTGATGTATGGTAATCGTATGCAAAAATTAAACTCTTAATAATCTCATACTAAACTTCTGAGTGCCATATAACTGGATGTAACAAACATCTTATAATATTTGTGGGCTTTTTTGTTGCAAGAGTAAAAGTAAGAGTCTACCCTTAGGTACTTTTATTTTGGCTTCACTTTTTTTTTTTTCCTCTTTGGCAGCAGAAATTTTCTGTGTTTACCTTTCACAGGACCCTTTGGTGAAAGTAAATATTGGTAGCTCCCTGTAGAATTGTCTCTCTGAGAGCTGGGGTAGGAGAAGGAGGATGTGTTGACTTTAATCAGTCGGAGTCATTAGAATTATGATGTCTTGGAAAGGGGTATGAAGAAGTATGGCATTGACTTTCTCTGGATAGGTGAAAAATCGTTTTTCATTTCCATCGAAGTACACATTTGTTTTGAAAGAAACATGGGACACTTTCCCGTACTCGATTAAGGTGCCATTCAGTTTAAAAAAGCCTCAGACATTAACAGGTGTATATTTGATAGTGCATTACTTTACATTACTTCTCTACTTAAATTTTATTTTCGTATTTCTCAGGTATTCTATTATCAAGATGTTAAATGCAGAGAAGAGATGTATGATAAAGACATCATCATGCTCCAGGTATAACGTTCTGAATCATTGCTTGCTTAACGCATAAAATTTTCATGGAATTTCTTTTGATTTTAATTAAATCTGTGTGTTTGTTATTTTTTTTTAATTTCTTGGTAAAAGGGTATTTTTCATAATTAATGAAGAACTGTAATAGTAACTGATGGTCATATTAGTTTGGATTTTTTGATAGATAGGTGCATCTCTTATGGATCCAAACCAGTTCCTCCTGCTGATACTGCAGAGATATGAGCTTGCTGATGCTTTCAAAAAGATCAAGCCCACCAAAGACCAGGTAAGTATTTCTGCTGGTTAATTTGTTTACTTCAAGTTTATGGAACATTAATAAGAAAAACTAGCTACTGGTGATAACTGCACTTCTATGACCGCACTAAAAGTCAGTCAACACAAGACCTAGTGGTTAGATAAATGATTTTGTATTTGGAATTTGTAGAGGCTTACTCAAAATTAGCAAACAGGTTTTGCCCTCTTTGACCTTTATTTCATAGGGCATCTACAAAAATCCATGTAAATGACTTCTCTATAAAATTTCTATGTCTCTTAAGCCATTTTAGGTGTTCTTATTTTGGCGGGAAGTTTCTTGGATTTTTGTGCTGCTTCTTGAGGCTTGAACTCTCATATAGGCCTTCATTTGGGATACATTTTTAGCTGTTGTTTCTTTTCCTTCATGTGAATCTTGCACTTCAATTGCAGAGTATCTCTTCTGCAAACGCAGGTATTTTTTCCGGCTTGTTAGAATGGAGGTTTGTTCTTACAGTACAGTGCTTCAGCAAAGTAGTACATCTGAAGGCTAAGCTCAGTGTCATTTGACAGATTTTCCTGCCTGTGTGGGGGTTTTTTTTGTGTTTTGGTTTGTTTTTTTTAACTGGTTACTCTAATTCTTGTAGGATTTGATCAAACAATGTAATGTGTTAATAGAAGAGATGCTGCAGATTCTCATCTATGTTGTGGGTGAGTTTCATTTCTTTCTACTGTTGTAGTAATGGATTATTACAATTTGACAACACAGGCTTGATGACTTTCTGTAACATAGGTAGTACGGAGAGGATACTGGAGAATGCCTGTTTTAAATAGATGGTTCAGTAACACAAGTATTTGTCAACTGGAAGCAATAGGGGTTGCATACTGGCAAATGCTGTTAGATAACTTCATAATTGACTAATATGAAGCGAAACTCCATCTTAGCGCATTTTGTTAGGAAGGTAGGCTAAAAAACATTTTTCCTCTCAGACACATGGGATAGGTTTCTGGCAAATGCAAATTTAGCCTATGAAATATCCCAGTAATAGCATTACCTCTGTGCAAAATTCAGAATTGCTTTCTAACTGTCATATTTGCCATTCTTCTCCTTTTGATTCACTCTGGTAGGGGAAAGATATGTGCCTGGACTGAGTAATGTGACAAAAGAGGATGTTATCATGAGAGAAATCATCCATCTGTTATGTATTGAACCAATGGCTCACAGTGCAATTACCAAGTCCTTACCTGAAAATGTGAGTCCTGGTTTATTTACTTTCTTCCTGAATTTATTTTTTCTTAGCGTATGTCTTTTTCTTCTTTAGCTTCCCTATCTTAATATCAGAAATAAAATGCATCTATATAAAGCTCGAATGTTGATTTTGGAATTACAAAAGAGCATGACAAAGGGGATTACCTTTACATCAGTAGGGTGTGCAAATGTCATGGATTCAAGTATGGTCTAATCTGAAGAGGCTTGTATGGGGATTGTGCTTTTTGATGAAGAGGTGGAATTTTTTGGAATATTCAGATGTAGTTCTCCTAGGTTCAAAAAGAAAAGTCTTAAAATTATTTTCTCTTTCGGCCCTGTAGGACCATGCAGCTGGTTTCCATTCTGCCCTGTGTACCATCAGTAAATTTGATCCTGTAATTTTGATCACCTAAACCCGTGCAGACCCTTTGGAAGTCAAGTATGGTACAGGTCTATTCAAAAGCATAGACTTCCCTGCCATTCTATTCCAACTGTTGAAAATTCCAGGAAAGGAGAGGGATGTGGATTAGATTTTATAGCCTGTGCAAGTTTTAAGGACTGGCAACCAGTACAAAAAAACTTCAGTTTTACTGTAAATTAAATAGCCTGGATTATTATCAGAAACCAATAACGGGTGATTCACATTCACTGTTTTAAGAGACTAAAGCTCTGTTTTTCCCTCCACTGAGGTTCCGTAAGGCACTGCTCTGTTTCTGGAGATCAGCTCTGTTATAAAAAAAAAGTTACATGATAAAATGAAAGTATTATCTGTCTTTGGTACTTCCTTGTAACTTGTCAGTTATGAATATCTGCTTTCTGAATAACAGTGGGTACAATATATTAATTAATGAATTAGCAAATTGATCTAAATCTGTATGTCTATTTTTGTTATACCTAGCATAATATTGAAGATATTTGAATCATTATATATTTATCCCAAACTTTTTTTTTTTTTTTTTTTTTTTTTACAAGGAGAACAATGAAACTGGCTTGGAAAATGTAATTGATAAAGTGGCCACATTTAAGTAAGTTCTTAATATTGTTTTATAAGCAGCTTGAATGTGAAGTAAGATCTCTTGGGTTGTATGGGTTAAACAAGCTGCACTACACAGTCTCAAGACACCAAAATAATAGCTGAACAGAAATATATACACTTTCAAATATACATGGGAAAGTAAACTGTATGGAATATCCGAAGCTGCTGCTTCTCTCCTTTTGCCCCCCCTCTTTCTTCAAATTCAGTTTGAGGAGTCTCAGGAGTTCAGTAATCTGAAGTCCTAGTGGGAGAACCTTCAAAAGTTCATTTTATTTCAAAGATGATTGAGAACCTTAACAACTCATTGTGCCTTGAACAATCGCCACCTAATCATTAGATGTTATTTAGTTGCGAACTTGCTGTAACTTTCAGATGGGAGTTCATTTTTTTTGACACATATATATGCAAATATAGAACAATCAATTGTAGCAGTTGAGAAAAACTAGTTCAAATGTCTACTATGTTTGTCACAAAAATGTTTTGTAATTTTAGTTATTTTAGTTTAGCTTATTTTAAATTTCATATGGCTCACTTGTTTATGTGTAATCAAGGGCAACTATAGGTGTACCTAGGTATTTTGCTTTGGGAATTACATGGAAGGTTCAAAAAATCTCACTGGCTGGAAAGTAGGTCTTTGTATTACTTGTTTTGTACCTTGGTTAAAGAAAGTAATCAATTTCATACAATAACATCTAACATCTGAAATTCTAAAAAGAATTTACCTGTCAGACGCTATATGGTGTGCTGTAGATGGTATAGGCTAGAAATATTTTGCTGCTGGGTAGGATTTACAGTAGTAAACAGTCTTGAAAATTAAAGACTGCTAACTGTACTCACTCCATGGTCTTTATAAGTTAGTGAAGCAACCATCGCTATTCTACTTCTTATATTAGCATTTCCTTAGAAAATAAATTGTGTTACTGGTTTGTTTATGTTCAAAGATGTGCTGAATGTACATTATTAATCTGCATGTCATGAAATATTTCTCTGTAAGGAAACCAGGTGTGTCTGGCCATGGAGTTTATGAACTGAAAGATGAATGCCTGAAGGAGTTCAATATGTTCTTTTATCATTATACTAAGACCCAGCACAGCAAGGTAAGCAGTGTAAGATTCACTCTCAAAGGTTAAAATATAGTACATACTTACCAATTTTGCTGAATCAAAGGAATTAATGGAATCTAAAGAAACTGATTCAGTAAAGAGTATATGCAGCTAACTTCAAAACTAAACTTCTAATGAAGTTAAGATTGTTAATACAAATAGACGTGGTATGGTTTGTATTAGTATTTTCCCTATGATGACTTCTGTATTAACTCTGTTAACTGTTTATGCTAAGAACAAAATATGATAAGAGTTATCTTTGAACTGGAAAATGCCGAACTTTGCTTTTATAACTCTTATTGAGGAAACAAATATGTTTACTTATCTCTACTACAAATTGAAATGCAAAATGCAATATCGTTAAACAGATGTCAGGCAAGATTCTAGTTATACAACCAAGTATTGAAGATGTATCTTGCCACATTTCTAGTTTCGGGTTTCTCATTGTTTTGTTGTGTACTTCTGTAGAGGTGCTCATATAACAATGCTACTTTTTTCTGTAGGCTGAACATACACAAAAGAAAAGAAGAAAACAAGAAAACAGAGATGAAGGTAATAATTTGAAACTGATGACTCAACAAATGTAATAATTCAGTAGTGTATGTAGCTGTGCATATAAAATGAGATTTGGAAGATATCTTGTGACTTAATATGAATTCAAATATCCACAGTTAAAATTGTTGTGATTTGTAGTAATTGTAATTAATTAGAACCTGACATTTCTTTTCTCTTTTTCCTTTTTGTAACACAAAGATAGGAATTTTTAGTTTAATTTCCATGTAGACAAATAAACATGGCGTAGTACCCATTGACAAAATGAACAACTTAGAGTTTTTATGGTGGAGTAACTAGGAGGCAAAAGTTTATTTTTGTGAGTAGTTTCTCTAGCACAATGTTGAGGCATAACGATGCCATGTAGAGAAGGTTGCTGCAGGAACTAATGCTCATATCCATTCTGTAAGTATGAGACTTCAGGCTTAAGTTTTATAAATCAAAATTTTCTTTTTTAGAAGCTGGAAATACATATAACGATAAAGCCCCATGTTTCTATTGTAACACAAATGTTATTTCCCTTTTGAGTTTACTTTGACCTATTCAAGTCACGAGCATCAATTGTGTTGATCTGAGAATACTTTGTAAGCTGAACTAATTAAGTACAATGAACAATTTAATAAAATCAACTATCACTTGCTTTTATGAGTTGCAACAGATAATTATTTTTCTCTTCCCAGATTGTCCTTCCAGTTGAATACCTTAATCTTTACTTCCTACTCTAAAGCGTATTTTGATTTTTGTGTACAATCAGGGGCACTACAGCATTTCATACTTGGTTATATACATGGTTAAAAATCATTCTGAGTAAATCTTATTTGCTTTGGGTTCCTTTCAGTTGAAAAACTATGGAACTGAAAAAGAATAAATTGTCATTGTCATTTAGGAGGGACACAGTTAAGTCGGAAATCACATTCTCTTTGAAAGAATTTAATTTCCTTCAGTTGTAAGTAACTTGGAAGATTATGGCAGCTGGAAAATAAAGAGGGGAAAAAAAATATCTTTGGATTAATTTTGCTTTCTTCCTCCACTGTTTGTTTTATACGGTTGACAGATTTTTCAATAGTACCTTCTTAATTTTTTTATTTCCCCGGTTCACTTTAGCAACTTAAAATGTTAGCAGGGATGTTTATTTTGTAGAACCTTTAAAAAATGCAAATATTTAGATGTAACTGTCAGGAGCTCACATTCATGTAATCAGACAATACAGTTCCAAAATACAGAGATAACTGTTTACATTGATGTGTGTTCCCCTGAGGCTACCCATTTTGTTGCAGATACTTCATGGGTATGCTTTTATGTGGCTATGTTGTCTTTGTCAGTAACTTTTTATAATTCATTCAGTCAAAATTGCTAAAAGATTGATGGTTTCAGAGACACTGCATTCATAGAAGTTTTCTGAAAATACACATCCAGGTATCAAAAGAAGACTTAAGTCAATGCTTCTAGGTAGGGAAAGGCTGTGGTGTTAATTGAGCTGCTGTTAGTAGATGCCAAGATTCCAGACGACTTCTGGGTGAGACACCACATCACAGTTTCAATATTAGCTCAGAAAATGTACGTAGCTAGAAATTATCAGAATGCCCCAGGAGCAGGAAAAATTTAGAGCTCCAGCCACATTAGGCATGCGGCACTATTGGGAGACACCACACTCTGGAAGATCCACTGCTCGCTCTTGTTTAACTACATGAAACCTTTATATCTGATACAAAACACAAACACTATATGTTTATTAGTGATAAGTAAATGATCAGGTGGTGCAAAGTATTAAAGATTTGCGCTCACGGATACAACTAAGTACTTGTGATTGATTGTTTAGCTTAGTTTGCATGTGTTTTGTATAAGAACTTACTAAAAGTACTTAGTTTTGCTAAAGATAAAAGCTGACTTAAGCGAACAATTGTGTTTGAGCATGCTTTTATTAATTTAAAGGTCCAGTTATTCTTTCACTGGAATTAGTATGTTTGTGCTCTCTACTTTTTGCCTGTGATCTTTGAAATGCCAGTTTGTTAATATATTTGCACATCGACATTTTTTAGCATTGCCACCGCCTCCTCCTCCAGACTTCAGTCCTGCATTCAGCAATGTAGTGAAGATTCTGAACTGTGATGTTATGATGCACATACTGCGGACCATTCTTCAGAGAGCAGTAGAACTGGAAACCCACTTGTGGACTGAAGCTATGATCCAAATGGTGTGGTTAGCTTTGGTTTTCTTCATATGGTCATTCCTGTGTTGACCACGTTAACTGCTTATGATAAGATCAAAATGTGTAAAGATAAACTTTAATTTTGAATTATAAGAATTTACTTTCTGTCCCCAAACCTGTTTTTATAAATCTTACTGACAAAGAAAATACTTCTAATTATTTATCTCCACTATAAAATAGAAATGTGAAGCACAATAGTATTAAATTGGGAATATTCTTCAGTTTTCTGTTTTGCTCCCCCCCCGTCTTGCCTCATCACTGAAGCTGTTTCAGGATGTAACTTTCCTTACCTCATCATCTTCTTGAAATTTCATGTGCAAATAAATAACCCTTTGATCATCTTAAAGAAATTGGAGTTGCTTCATCTTGTAAGATGCAAAGTCTCCACATATGTAAATGTCTTTGGAGCCTCAGTCATTAAATAATATAATTTTAAAATATTTAAACATTTCATTTTACCACAGTGACTTTATGCTTTAAAAAAAACCGAATTACTGACATTGTTGAAGTATTTTTTAAAAAAATATTTATAGGATTAGGACCTGAATTTACAGACTGGTTGAATTAATCAGTTTTGTTAATTAGAGTGCATAGATTATTTAATTGGCTTGCCTTACCTGCTAATCTTTGGATTATGGAATTAACCAATATTCATAGATTTATATCAGCAAAATGACAAGATTCATATGTTAATGTAAAGTGTGTGCAAGTTCATTAATTTTAGTGCAAGTAATATGAAGGAAAATTATTTTGTGCATTGTTGTTTCACTTTCCACATATGATCTCTGCACTTTTTCTCGTTTCTGTGTTTTATCATGGATAGAATCAGCATATAGTACAGAACTATCTTAAACATCCTTATTTTACATGCCAGTTTTCCAGACCTCTAACAGTGAATGAGATTTACTATTTTTTCTTTTTTTGTAGGTACTTCATCTCCTTTCTTTAGGGTTACTAGAAGAGAAGCAGCAGTTACAGAAGTCTCCAGAAGAAGAAGTAACCTTTGATTTTTATCACAAAGCAACACGTATGTTTCATTTTCTTTAAAAGGGCAGAGTAAATTAGGCTAACTTGATTTTGTAAGGACAAAAATAAACTACAAGAAAGTATTCAGTGATTTTTAGTCAGAAAGGATTTACTTTTTCTATAGAACTAAAACCTGCTAAAGTTGGGGTTTTTTTTGTGTGTGTGGGGTTTTTTTGTGTGTGTTGATGGTGATGTTTTTTAAATAATCAAGAAACGAGGTTTGGACTAGCTTCCTTTGTTCCCAGTTGCCAGATATGTTGAAGAGATGTGCTTGTCTTCCTGGGAAAGAAATGGAAAAGTAATACTAGTGTTAGATAACTGAAAATGGTTCTTCCTTCGCAAGAACATTATTGATGTGATAACTCCTTGAAAAATGACAGTAGATTTAAGTGAACTGTCTGCATCTTTTGTACTCCTGATCTGTACAGTTATTGGTTTACCTGCAAGTTTAAGTCTTTTACTATGGTAGTGATGATAGAAGCAGAACTTCATGGCTATGAAGTGTGCTGTTTTTCTTTTTCTTTACTTTTTCAAATCCCTACAGAACACTTCCTAATCTTATATTCAAGACAAGTGAGTGGGAGTTGGAATCTACATTTTCTAAATAATTTTCCATCTTATCTAGAGTTCCTGCTTCACTGTGTAAGAATAAAAAAAAAAAAAAAAATCCATTATCAAGCTAAACATAATTGTCACTTGAGAGGTGAAACAGATAAGAATTGTGAAGTAAAATCACAGAATCGTTTAGGTTGGAAAAGACCTTTAAGATCATTGAGTCCAACTGTTAACCTAGCACTGCTAAGTCCAGCACTAAACCATGTCCCAAAGTACCACATGTACAAGTCTTTTAAATACCTCCTACATAAATAAATGAAACCATAAAGCTGCTGAGCTGCCTTTATTATTTCAAAAATCTTGTGAAGAGGTGTCACTGAGTTTGAAAAACACTCCCATTTCACATTGTCATTACACTGAACACATTTCCATTTAAGAAGCTTTATGTCAACTATAGGAATACACTAAAAGTAATTACAATGGAGACATTAAAGAATTTCTGTGCCAGCTTTACTTTTGCATAACCAGAAAAAACAAAGCCCCATTTATATATAAGGGGTGCAAAAATAAATGGTATTTTTGTAAGAAAACTCTTACTGAAAGTGATTTAAAAACAAACAAAATTTTTTTTTTGTAATGTATGTGTCTCACTTCTAAAAATGTGCAAATTCATTTCAAATGGAAAGTGCTGCAAAAGAAATATAATTGAAGAGAGTGGTCTCAATTTTAAAGCATGCTTGTGTTATACAATGGCCTAAAAGGTTATGAACTGTTACCAAGGTGTAAGAAAGCAAATAATTACTGTAATTATGATAGTTTTTGTGATAGAAATAAACTTGTGCATGCTAAGCTGTAAGCAAACTTACGTAATCTGTAAGAACTTTACTGCTTCTTGAAGGAGAAGCTAATCCTGGTTTTGTCTGTTCTTTTGCTCTTGGAAGTAGCAAAAACTGTTGATCTGCAAGGGGAAAAGATTATGCTACATTTAACTGGAATAAACAGATGAAATGAAAACAGAAATGTAACTACACAGGTTGTGTTCATGTATGTGTTTTAAATAATTAGCAATATTTTAAGGCATGTCCATGGTTTTAAATGCATTAAAATGTGGAGGGTTGGTTTTTTTTTTTTCCCCCTGAAGACTCATGTTTTTCTGTCTGTCTTCCCTTTGTAAAGGAATGGGAAGCTCAGCCTTGAATGCTGTGAACGTGTTAATGCTTCTGGAAAAATTAAGGAGAGTTCCTCAGTTAGAGGCGCAGAAGGACACAGTGAATTGGATACTGCAGGTACACGAGGGGGAGATAAGTATGATCTGATTTTAGTAATTCAGAAAGCATTTATGAAAGACGTTGTGATTCGTACATATAACCCAGTGTTTATAGCTCCAGTGATTTCTTGAGAAGCTTAATCTGTTGGAATGTTTTTTCCCCCCCGATGAGATGACGTTTCTTGAATCCAACTCCCTGCCCTTACCCAGTAAGAGATGGGAAAAACTTCTAGGCACCTCCTCTAATGTAGGAGGCTGCTGCTTCTGCTTAGCAGGAGTGCTACTGTCCTGTTCCATTTTGGGCTTCTTGTTTTAGGTGGCAAACATAGAAGACATTGCCCTTGGAAAAGAGGGTAAGAATCCGGAGTAGGGTTCCAAGATTATCCTTAGCTAGTAAAATTGGACTATCCTGGTACATTAGGGAGGCAGGTTTGAAAGATTTTTTTTGAGAAGTTATACTGCTAAAATTCTAAGGACAAATATAAAAATGTACTTCTAAAAGTATATTTAACTTTTCAATGATACATGTAGTAAATGTGGAATATTTAATATTATCAAAACTTCAAGATGCTTATTAAAGTAAAGATATGTGGAGAAAGTAGTAAATAAAAATTCAAGGCTCAGATTTAACTAACTGGGCATATGCTGGAAAGCTTTCTGTTCCAGATGTATAGGTTTTTACATTATTTTAGTGACTATTTCCGTGGGATGATCCACATCTCACCTACTTGAAATAAGCTACCGGTCTCTGTCCATTCTTCTAGTGTACAGATGCTTTAGCTGCTTAGCAGTATTAGTGCTAGAAGAGTGAGCAGCGCTGGTCAAGTTTAGGATACAGATACAGCAGTGTTACAGGAGTGCGGATATGGTCTCAGTTAAATGTTTTTGTTATTTAGGAGTATGACAGTTGGTTTCATCCATTTGAAAATAACACAAAACTAAATATCAAGAGCTTTAATCCTATCTATATTGTAGTAAGAGCCAAGTTGCATTTTATTTTTAACATCTAAGTCTCTATTCCTAGATGTTTGACACAGTGAAAAGATTGAGAGAAAAATCTAGTTTGACAACAGTAGCAGCTACATCAGGCTCAGAAGCTACAAAAGGTGATGAGGTAATAATAATGTTCAATGGAAGCTTTGTATTTAATGTTTTCAGTGACTGTTTTCAAAAAGGTTACCTAAAATATTAATTTTATAAATATTAATTTCTGATATATTGTCTATAAATTGGATTTAGGTTCCAAGATTTTTTTTAATAAATGACATTTATGCTAAGCAGGTTTCATGGAATTAGCAGCACCTAATTTGATTTTGGTTGTACTTCAAGTTAAGTCAAACAACTGAGGGAGGTGAAGAAGTAATTTGTGTTCATTTCTGTTTCTTATCTTTATGATTTGATCACCTTTTCTCTTGTCATTGTGCAATAATTAGAAATACAAATCCACTTAAAATGATGTCTTGTAATTTACATGACCTACCAAGAGGTTAATCTGCTTTGCCTTGATTGTATAAAGGCATCAGGCTTAGGAGGTTATTCTGTCTGTGTATCAGTCTCTACGCTTCCTTCAAAATAACTTTTGAATCCAGTGGTCAAATGATACCATGAAATGGAGATTTCAGTTTACTGGAGTCCCATGAGCATTTGTGTGTTGTGTTTGGGGTTTTTTTGTTGTTTTTTTTTTTAAATTGGCAGCTGAATAGAAAAGAAGAATCCCATTACCCTGAGATAGTGTGCAAAGACAGGCCAGTTTGCTCTTGCACATTCTGTTTGGCAACAGCTTGCTCTTGGCTAATCATTGCATTCATAGCTCTAAACTTATCACAGCATATACTGTGTTTCTTTTTTGAGAAAGGTGTTATATGATATCTGGTAAGGTAGGGGAGCAAAATACACGAGTCGGTAAGAAATGAGACTCTTACAGTTCCACTACTTGTGAAGCAATTTGTTCTTGTTTCATTTCCTCAAAAAGTGAGTGGAAGCAATGTGTATAATGTTGAATTTCTGCCTTAAGTAATTGAATGAGAGAAATTAGGTTTTGTATGTTTTAATTAAGCCTACCTGTGTTTTTTGAATTCCGCATTTCCAAAGCATATAAATACGTTGTTTACAGTTTTTTAAAACACGATAGATGAGGAAATGCTGGAAGAATAGTTTTCCAGTCTACAATAAAGAAGAATATGGGAAAATACAATCCTCAGATACATAAAATACTGCCACAAAAATGTAGGAACAGGTTGTTTGCTGTGTTGTCCATAGGTAGTTCAAGATAAAATTTTCTTGAATTCCTGTAAGGGAGATACAGAAAACTCAGTAGGGATTTTGCTTGTGGGGGGAATAACAAAAGTCTGGAGGAGTCTTGTGATGTTCACCTCACTAAAGTTTCTTAAGAACAGACAAGCACTTAATTAAAATGGATCAGGTGTTATTGATCCTGTCTTTGGGCAAGGGATTGTACTAGTGACCTTTTCTGGACCCCTCAAAATCTTTCTTCTGACTAGGTTAGTGAACTAGGTTCATTACTTCTGACTAGGTTAAATTAAGATTTTAGTTTTACATTTTTCACATAGCAGTTAACTTTTTTTATCACTAAAGTGTTGTCAGTTAAGGAATTCCATGTCTGTGGTTAGAATGCATATAGTTGGGGAAAGAGTCTTCTCATTTTTTGATGTTCTCTGTTGCCTGTGATTTCTTTATTCTTTTTTATTGTAAGACACAGAGCACTCAGGATAAAGAGAAAGCTGAGCGGAAAAGAAAGGCAGAAGCAGCTAGGTTGCACCGTCAGAAGATAATGGCCCAGATGTCTGCACTGCAGAGGAATTTCATTGAAACCCATAAGCTCCTGTACGAAAACACACTGGAGGCACAGGGGAAAGAAGATGCTATTATGGAGGAAGAAAGGTAAGAAAAACTAGACATCCAGAGTTCTAGTGGGAAGACTTCATCACCTGCTACATAAGTTCAGTATGCTACATAAGAATTTTGACAGTACGTTCAAGGGACAGATTGTGTCACCCTAGTCAGCAAACTTGTGTCTCTACTTTATTTTAAGTCATCTTCTGTTACAGAATTATATGTAAACTAGCATGTGTATGCTAATGTAAGAACAGTGGACTCACTGTATAACAGCATGAGAGAAACTATAAGAAAATTAATTATTTCCTCAAATGGTGCATACTTACATTGCTTAACATTTGAAAAAATGTCATTAGAAAGCTGCTGAGTTAACGCTGATTTTGGAGGTGACTATCTACCGTATATAAAAAAAATTTAAGTATTTAATTTGGAAAGAAACTGAAAGCCAATATGCCTTAAGGTTAAATTGCAGTGGAGAAAATACGCTTCTTGTAGCTCAAGTTGCTTATATTTCTGTTCATCAGTTTTTAAAATCTGATTTCATACTGAAGATGTTTGGTTTATATTGGTTATAATTTTGTTGGTATGGATTGCTCCTGTTCTAGAGATGCTTCAACAACATAGTATACTTAATACAGCTCACGATTTTGGTCTCATTGACGCTGCACAAAACTAATTGGGAAAATAGAGATCTGCTGGAAAAAAGTGCAGATCACTTCTGTGTGCTTTGCTCTTTAATAAGCAGTGTTCTATAAATCATTGTTGAACTCTGGAATAGGGGATATTTAATAAAATGTATGGAAGCTTATTGCGTCACAAAACATTGAATTAAGTTAGTGGCATTCATTTTCAGTATGTTTTCTTCAAGAACGGTAAGCAATTTTAATGTGTCTGTAAGATTAAAATATATTTAATCCAATTTACATCAAATACGTCTTCCTGAATTTCCTGCTGTCCGAAACCATTTCATTGTGTTATTCTATGTTAGCTGACTTCTACTTTCTATTTTTAAAAAATACTGCTTTTTAGTGAGGATTGAGGTGTTTCTTCATTGTTTGGTCATCATTTGGTTTTGTAAAGCACTTTGGTATAAAACCAGAAATGGTAGCAGTATATGACATTTTTAGATGCCTGGAAGAATAAGCGTGTTTAGAAAAAGCCACCTGATTATTTTTATATCTGTGTTGCTTATGGTCTTACAGCATGTCTTCAGCAATTGATTACTCCAAAATTGCTTTGGGTCCCAAGCGAGGTCCATCTGTTGCTGAGAAAGAAGTTCTGACCTGTATTCTTTGTCAGGAGGAGCAGGAAGTAAAGTTGGAAAGTGCTGCCATGGTACTATCTGCCTGTGTCCAGAAATCGACTGCTTTAACTCAGAACAGGAGCAGAATTCTTGAACTCTCAGGGGGTATGTGATTTTTGTTCTTTTAGACGACAAGCAGTTCTGTATGTAGAGCTGTGAACCTAACTGAACTCTGTATTTGGTTAGATTGCTAAATGGCTTACCCTACTTAATAAAAAGAAAGTGAAAATTTAAAAAATATTCTAAAATCCATGCTTTAAAACTTAAAAATGAGAAGTCTGTGAAGATTTTTATTTGTGCCTGGGAAATCAGAAAATGTTTTAATCTCACAAGAAGATTTTGTAAAACTTAGAGATTTGGTAGGAGTGGTCACTCTGGAAAAAATCCAAGAATGTTAACAGTTCCTGTTTATTCAAGCAGAGCAGCAAACTGTCCCAATATGGAGGAAGTACATGAACATTATCAAAGGCAAATATGCCAACCTCAGGAGGATTTGGTTTTTCGGTTGTTCCCCCCCTCCATGTCCAGGAAGTAATAAAACCAGCAACATAAAAAAATATGTGCAAGGATCATATGATGTCATCTGATGAATGAAAAAATAAAAATGAGTACAAGAGAATAATACAAACAAAAGCATTAGAGTTGCATAATAGTATATTGGTAGCAGGAAACACAAAGACCAACCAGAATTCTTTTGGAAGTAACAGTTGATTAAACATGAGAAAGATTTTGGTAAGTTACTTAAGAGAAAGAAAGAAAGTAAATAGAAGGAAAAGGGAAAACTTAACTACTTACTGACTTCTTTGCTCTCTTTTTGAAAAAGAATAATAATTCAAGACCAGATGCTCGATAGCTGTTAATTTTAACAAGACAGAAACGCAGTCCAGAATAGGATAAGAAAAGTTGAAAGAGTATCTAGATAACTTCAGTGTATTCACCTTGGCAATTATTAAAGTAGAACTGAAAGTAATATCAGAACTATTGTCTTCAGTATAGTATTTAATTATTTTTTAATATGCACAGAAGATAGTTGCAATCTCAGAAGGCTAAGAAGAGCAGACAAGTATTCGTCTAAAAGAAAAAAACCTACCAAAAAAACAGAAGTGAAATGATAAAGTACTAAAAATTTGAATATTCCATCCAGCCTGGATGCCCAGAAGTATGTTGGATGATAGCAAATATTATTCATAGAATCATAGAATGGTTTAGGTTGGAAGGGACCTTGAAGATCATCTAGTTCCAACCCCCTTGCCATGGGCAAGGACACCTCCCACTAGACCAGATTGCTCAAAGCCTCATCCAACCTGGCCTTGAACACTTTGTAAGACAATATAAAAAAATAAAGACAGACAATAAAGCAGTAAGAAATGTCAAAAATGGATTTGTCAAGAAAGAAACTTAGTAAGCCACCCTAATTCTTTGACCAGGATAACTGGTTTTGTGGGTAAGGAGAAGGTAAGCTAGTTTATTCTCCTGTTTGGCTCTGTCCTACTTGATACACAGCCTAGGCAAATGTTTTTTAGGTGAAATCACCCTGAGGTGGATATACATCTCATCATAAAACTACTAGTTTGATTCAAGCACACTACAAAATTAAATAATAATTAAAAGTGGTAACTTTTTCCCTGTAAATTGAATTATATATATTTTAGCAGATAATTTAAATAGCTGTTATCTATTAAATATTTATTAATCAATATACATTCTCTATGTATCTGCCCATATCTCATTATAAAACTGAGTCAATAATTTTTTCAAATCCTGCTTATTCAAGCTAACTAATACATAAGGAATAAGGATGCAGTGTTGAAAGATCATAAAATTGGAGGTCTGTAAGTGCTCTCTTTAAACCTGTAGTTTAAATTTCTACTTATTTTCAAATGGTTTTTTTCTATTTTATAACACAGTATTGTTGCTTTGTGGTCAGGTCATAAAGCAAAATGAATCCTATGGCCTATTTTTTTTTAATGACACTGCTGTCTAGCTAATAGCTTTAAATTCTGTGTTTGTGCAGTTCATTATTCCTGCTTTAGTTTAGAAGTACACTCTTGAATGTTATCAACTAGAATTCTAAAGCAAAGGCAAGTTCAGCATTGTTTCTTATTTCTCCAGGGTATTACCCTATTCTCTGTCATACTTGCAAACCTTTACCAAGTTGTTCCACTTAATAAGATGTTTTGTGTTTCCTCCTGTGGGTCATTAACGAATACCAAACAGTCCTAGACCCAGGACAGACTCCTACACAATACTGTTTGATCTATTTTTCTTTTTAACAGTGAACTACTGATAATGGCAGTTTTGAGCCAGCTGTATGGAATTTTTATCTAGGCCATGTACTAATTGCATCCATTTGTTTTGCTCTCTTCTGTGGTACTCTGAAGTACAAATGAAATCCTGTGCTCTTGTAGTTAGACATACTGATAAGCTTTCTGCAGTGACATGTTGGGCTATTGAAATAATTGAAAAAAGAAGGCAATGAAGTTCATTGTCCTAAAGCCACTTCTGGATATTGTTTATAGCATTTGCTCTCTGCCACATAGTCCTCTGCAGCTCATCTGTTAGAAGTAGGCCTGTAAGTAGGCCTACGATTCTATGTAAAAGCTTTTTTTCTTTGAAGACCTAAGTAAGTGGAAAAATGGTTGTTCCCACAGTAGAAGTGCAGATAGTGGCAAATTAGTGTTATACCAAGGGTCACTTTCTTATTTTAGTCTCCATTTGATTTAGAGCAGCTTCAGCTGCTGTCAATTAGAATTATATTTTCAGTGCAGTTTGGGTGCCAGGGTTTTTTGGGGGTTGGTTTTTTTTTTCTTTTTCATTTTGTCAAATTCAAGGGTATCTGTCCAAAATCATAAACAGCCCACCAGATGAGGTTTGGAGGACTGCTGTTGTTCAGCTGAGTACTATTTAGATATCTTTATGAGGGAAATGGAGTCTCACTTTGAGTGCATATGCAGCACAAAGACACCATGACTAACATGTTTGCTGTTAACAATTATGCAAGATTAGTAAGCGATAGACTTGACTTTGTTATTCAGCAGTGCCCATTCTTGTCAGTGGTTTGAAAATATACGGGATGAGTTGGAGAAATGCCTAATCTTTCTTGTCCTTAGTGGTTTCATTTTCTTTAATATAAAAATACAATAAAAAATACATTAAAAACTTCAGTGATGGTGAATCCAAGCACAGAGCTATTCCATTACTGAAGAGCCCTTTTCTTTTTTTCTTTTTTAACCAATTTACTATTGCTTTTGGATTTTGTCATCTTTTTTTTTTTTCATAATTAGCCAAAAGCCTTCAGTAGTTTAAGTGGTCTCTGTCTTGTGATTGCTTTGCTGGAGTATTGGTCTGGAAAAGCTAGCTAAATGGGATTTTAATGCGACTGTGTGAACTGTGGGAAAAATAAAATCTGAAGGCTTGTGTTCTGTGTATACTGTTGTTCATTTCTGTTCATACTGATGGGAGCTATGTTACTGTTCTTTCGGTAATTTCTTTCTGCTGCGTCTTTCTAGATACGCTAGATCCTCTCTTCATGCACCCTGACTTACCTTGTGGGACCCACACAGGAAGCTGTGGTCACGTGATGCATGCAGCCTGCTGGCAGAAGTAAGGATGTGTCTTTGCAGCCTTTTAGGTTGTGTGTTTTGGGGTTTTTGTTTTGTTTTGGTTTTTTTTAATTAATCTATTTTCCAAAACATCTAAGTGCACGCTGAAATCACAGTACAGTAAGTGGATATTTAATTAAGGGGACAAAATGGTTTGTACTCATCTAAAAATGAAATACGGCACAAGAGAAGTTTTGACCTGATGAAGAGAATCATCAAAAGTTTTTAGTGCCTTCTGTGACCCAAAGAAGAATCTTGAAGGAGTTACTAACTTATGCAAATAAAACCCATGAGATAAAATTGGTCGCGAATAAGGAACCATATCAAGTAGGTTTATTTTTAGCAAGCCAGTGAGAACCAGTAGGAATCTTCCAGGTGAGCGTTCTATAGGAACAGTTGTTTGACTCTGAAAGTCTGTCACCAGGTCACTACTTAAAGGATGAAGCTGACTTATTCCAGTGAGTCGTTAGATGAGAATCTGGCATTTAGAATAGAATATTAATGGTTAAATCTACCAGAATTTCTCCCTACCCCTCCCCTATCAGTGAAGAAACTCTTAATAAAAAGTATGGGGGAAGAATTGCTACAGTGCTTGAAAACTTTACTAGATTTCTATTGTTTGGGGGAGCCCACAATTTAGACCAAATGTGTTCGATTAGAATGCAACCTGGAATATTAAAAGACCAATTTACTTAGCTTGCAGAATATAGTCATCCTGGTTGCAGTTACATTTGTAGGATTACGGAGAGCAAGATAAATAGTGTGAAATAATAACAGAAATAATCCCACTGAAGTACAATCAACAGGTAAAGAGAGTTGGGTCATGCAACTGCAAGCTACTTTATATTGTTGTATGATATAAACAATCTCTTGAGGTTTGTTGTTTGTACTTGTGCCATTTTACTTTAAAAAAATCTGACAAAAATCTAGTGCTATCATTTACTTTTCTATATGTGTGTGTGTATATATATCTATTTTTTTAATATAAAACATTGGTACAGAATAAATAGGTGCACACACTTAAAATGATATGGAAGTATGTTCCTTGAGTGTAATACATCTGCTCTTGGCAGATCCATCTACATCTGCGTAGATCTAAGTAGTGCAACACTGGAGCTCAGTTCCCTTGCTCTTTTTAAGAAAAGATGACTTGCTGTATGGGTAAATGGGAGTAAATGGACAACAGGCTCTTCTCATACGGGATGGCACAGAAGGTTTGAGTATAGTCTTTTATTTATTACATAACAGATATTCTAACTCACTAATATTCCTACAAATGCTGCGTGCCACACCTTTCTGGAGTATCTGTGCAGCCTAAAAATACTGCAAAATACTCTCTAAAATAGTATGAGTTCAAATGAATGGAATATCTTTGTAGTTGCCATGTATGAGGAAGAGAAGTTGCTTGTAAAAGCACAGGTGTTTGAATGTGGGAAAATAAATGTATCTTTTTGTTGACTGTAATAGAATACTTTCCTAAATATTCTGTAATTATTAGATCTTCTGCAGATGCCCCCGCACGCACGCTTTCTCTTATCACATAAATAGGATTTTGTTTTTTCCCTTTAAAGAAAAAAAAAATACTTATTACTGTATTGGGGATGTTAGGTAATTTCATACGTCTTGAAGATCCTACATACCCACTCTGAACGTTAGTACTGAATTTAGTTGCTTATATCCAAGCAAGAAGATTTGAATGTTGGATCTTTTTGTTCCTAATAATACCACTGAGACATTAATGAAATTTAAAGGCTTAATGCATCCACTGAGGGGGCAAAATTATAATGAAACCTGTAAAAAGATGATCGTTACTTCTTAGTTTCCTTTTGAGTTTAAAATAGGTCAACTGCAATAAAAATTATCCTTTCTTCTTGTTAAAAGAAGGCTACAGTTTCATTGTCTAGTCATGAGGCTCAGTCTTTGCCATGAATAGCTGATTATTCATTCATAAAATGTTACCGGTAGTTTTTCCTAAAATGAAATAAAAATAGGTACAATCCCTGTTTCAAAATGACTGTAATGAGTTGCATATGAGAGATACAGTGTTTCCCTGTTTTGAAGATGATGTGAGAGAAGAGTAGAAAATTTAAGGACTACTACTCTGTAAAAATAATGAGATTTAAAAGGATCTTCAAAGCAAGGAAAAATTGCTGTCATTTTTGCATGAGTTCATGTATGTGCGCAAAGGTTTTATTTTATTTTCACGTCCAAGTACATGAAAGAGTTATAAATCAAAGGAAAAAATTTGTTTGTAGGCTTGGATAGGTACTTGCTAGATAGTAACACTTTTAATTACTTGAACATTTGTTTTCATGTAATGTTTGTGCCATTCCACTTTGTAGTAATTTCCTTTCCAATATTGTAGGTACTTTGAAGCCATGCAGCTGAACTTTCGACAACGTCTGCATGTTGAACAGATATTTGACTTGGAGAATGGAGAGTATCTTTGTCCACTTTGCAAATCTCTGTGCAATACAGTGATTCCTATTGTTCCATTGCAGGCTCAAAAAATAAACAGGTGAGTTACCAGATTGCATAGCCTTTAATTTAAAAAAAAAATAAAAAAAATTACCTGGGGGGGGTTGACTTTTCAAATTTTTGGAAGGAAAATTTGGGCTGACCTTCCTAATCTGTATAAAAGACTACATATCTCCTTATTGAGTATTCAGCCAAATATACTGCTTTTGGCAGTCAAATTTTTTTTTTTTTTTAAAGTGTATTTGTATCAGCTACTTTTTGGAGCTGATATCAAATGAGAAAGTAGCTAGGTCTAGTATTTAGGCTAACACTTATTTTGTACTGTTTGCTCAAAATTTACAAGCCAGCAAAACTGTGCAAATACTGAGTTAGTGTGTTTTGATCTAAATGTGTCTTCTGTTTTTAAAGATAAGGTGATTTCTTTGAGTGCTAAAGTAAAACCTGCTTTCTATTTCTGTTTTCAGTGAGGATGCAGAGGCAGTAGCTCAAATTCTCTCCCTAGCTAGGTGGCTGGAGATTATCATAGTCAGGATATCAGGCTACAGTGTGAAAAATGCTAAAGGTTTGTTATCTTAATTTTGAAGCTATTCTGTGGGATATCTAATATGCCAGTATATATTTTAACTAATACTAACAGAAAACTTCAAATAAAGAATACATTTTGTTATCAATCAAGAGAGGATCAAATAAAGCTGAGGATAAAGTCCTGGCCCTTTCTGAGCTATGTCTTGATTTCACAGTGCCCTCATCAATTTTCTGGTTTCTGTTAAATTCTTTCAGTCCTCCCTGTGAAGAAAATTATGTACATTTGGAGGGGATAGCCACCAACTAACACTCATAGTTAATTAAACTTTTGCATTGACTGTGATGTAGTAAAAAAGAGAAAAATTAAATTAAAAAGGCCAAAATAAAAACATGTATGAGTGTTTAGAAAACAGAAGGTACAGAGAATCAACATATTCCTTGCACTCTTACAATGCAGAAAGGCTTTTTTTCCTCACCAGCAAAGCACTACTTTTATTCCTCATATTTCTGGGAATAGAAGAAAATGTTACTCAAGGAGGAGGGTTAGAAGGCAGTCTGTCTGGTGAGGTCTGTTTACAATTATTTTCAAACCAGTTTAAAGTAAAAAGAAGTCTCACTTCTGTTAGACTGCTCTAAAAACTGTAACAACTTCTTTGTTTTTTAATGTAGATCTAATTTTTTTTTTTTTTCCCCCCTGGAAGGAGAGAAACAAAATCTTCCAGCTTTCACCAACAAGGGAATGGGAAGCTCTGCTTTGGAATTCCATTCCATCCTTAGTTTTGGAGTTCAGTCCTCGTAAGTGTTACTGGAAGTGCTCTCTGCATTATGTTAATTCTCCCTAAAATAACCTAGGTATTCTTCAGGATTTGTATTGAAGGAAGGCGTATGATTTGTTTGGTCTGAATATGGGTTTACTTATACTTTTCCTTAAGCATTCACTGAATATCAGACCTATACAGAACTAGATGGACCTCTTGGTCAAATCCAGGCTGGTAGTTCTTATGTTCTTGGTACAAAGCTAGGAATCTGGAATCTTCTAATACACAATTGCAGTGATTTGGGTCACTTCCTGTGCATCTAGGCGAGTTATTTAATGTCTGTCTGCCTTAATTTTCCTGCTATATGTCTGTTTCAGGGATAGATTTCAGGGATAGATTTCACTTGGTTTTGGATGCAATAATGTAATATAGATTACTTAAAGGAATAGGGCTGTGTTGTCTGTTCCTATTCCAGTGGGCAAAAGCACTCTCCCACTAAAACAGAATGAATGGATAGATACTTATAAAGTGTACTCAGCTGTCTGTCTTCTTTTTAGATCACGCTATGTAAGTACTCTACTTCTGCTACTTCTGACTGACATCATAGTTGAATCAAATTCTTTCTTGATAATTCATCTCCGTGGGAAAGATTTTTAAGTTTGCACTTAAACAATGTTGTGTTTAAGTATGAGCCTAGCTAATCCCCAGACTTCATGGTACAGTTGTTTTGGCTGTAGAGATTGGGAGAATTAATATGAATGTCATATATTTCTGTTACAAAGTTCTGCGTATGACTTTGAAAAAATACAAGACATTAAAATTGTACCAGCTCTTGCCTAGGCACTGTTCTGCATATAACTGTATATACATAAACAAACCCAATGTCAGTTGAAAGGAGCTTAAATGCTGAAAAGGCATTTGAAATTTATGTCTTTCCATTTTTAGCACCTTATGAGATGGGATATATTTTCACTTCAGCACTTATAATTACACTTGCTTACTTGATTTGTTTTTTTATTGTATTTTACTTTGATTTAAACGTCTGCATTTTTTGAATGCAAATTATAAGACAGTATACAGAAATAGACTCCTTCCAGCCTGGCAGCTCTTAATCTCTCAATTTGTGGAGCCTGTTATGTCAAGGTACTTGTTTACTACTGGAAACTAGAATTTTTTTTTTCTCCTCTGTACAGACAAAGGGCCTTTGTATTCAAGAATTCTTTCATAAATAACTTAGACTTTGTTAGTGATTGACCGGTAAGTAACAAGCACTATTAATAATTCAGACTGAAATTATCTTGGCTTGCTTTTGCAGAGCCAAATACTCAAGCAGTATCAAGGAGATGCTTATTCTTTTTGCCACCACGATTTATAGAGTTGGGCTAAAAGTTGCTCCAAATGAAGCTGATTACAGGATTCCTATGATGACCTGGAGCACGTGTGCTTTTACCATCCAGTGTATAGGTAAAGCATAATCTGGGTTTATTCCTTCTTATGACTTAAATCTTACAGTTGTTTGATTGTATAATTTTATGAATTCTGATTGTATAAATAATAATAGTTCTACATAAATAAGAGCAGTATGTAATAGTATAACAATGTATGTTATATGTAATAACATATATAATAATAGAATGATAATCTATAATCCAATATAAATAATAGGAAGTTTTTGTTAGATGGTAGTTTATAAAATAAGGTATGGAATGCCAACACTGAGTTTGGTCTGAGAGACCAAAGCATGTTCAATGAATATCTTCCGGCTGCCAGAAATCTGCAGGCATCTCCTACACAGCTAAATATCTAACAGCTATGAAATAGTATTCCCTCTTATTATTTCTTTTTATCTCTATTCTTGAAGAATTCTCATGGAATTTGTAGAAGTAGTATGGTCTTTTGTATTCTGAAATTGCTAAGCAGATATACCTGGTAGACAAAACCAAAACCCAAACATTCTCTACCATGAATCTCTTTTTGAAGGCAAAATAATTACCATAAAAATGATTGCATTTTTGGGGCCAGTGTACCTGTTTAGCGGTCAGTCTCATTTCTTTTCTGTTCTATATACACAAAGAAGTTTGTGTAGTAAACATGAAGCAGTAGATAAATCTGTAGTGGCTTCCAGGCAGGGAGAGAGGCAAGAGATAAGTCTTGAAATGCATGCAGATGGAATTGAGAATATAATTGTACATCTTCAAAAATACAATTTGCCAAGTGTGCCATTTTTTCTTGATGAAGCTGTTGAGTTATAAGTGTAGTCTACCTTAAATCTGTAGTGGACTTGACCCCACGGGAGTATCAAGGGTTCAAAAGGTTTGTAGGAGAATTGGGAATATTCTGATAAGGCAGGAATAGTCATGAGAACTCATTGCATCTTTTTAGTGTTGGATTTTATCAGAGTTTTCAAATGGATTGGGAGAGGACTGGAAGCCACCCAGCTCTGTTAACATTAATGCACTTAATGCTGTGCAGTTTGTTTACATTTAATATCTAAAACTGACCTTGGTGGCTGTCAGGGATGAGACTGCTAGCAAGTGTATAAATGCAAAAACTGTTATCACAGACATGATATTGAAGGCACATGTCAGAAGTAGAAAATTCAGATGCCTTACCAGGCCAAGGTTATAAAACCAGAGGGACCACTGTGATAGTCTGGCCTATCCTAGGCCATACCACTTCCTTAGATTATTTATTTTTGTTTACAAATAGAGCAAGCTTCCATGAAATTGTAAAGCAAAACTGCTACATAGCTTCCAGTATGCTGGTTTTGAATCTAGTCATAGGATGCATTATTAAAACTATTTAACAGTGTCCTGGTTTGAGGTAAAACACGACAAACAGGCATGTAGCCAAGCTGCCTAGACAAGGAACCTTAGCCACCTGTGTTAGTGGAGTCTCTAGGGGAGATTCAAGGCATCGTTGACCCAAGGGATGTGAATTGCTTTTATTGCCTAAAGCCAGACACTTAAAAATACAAACCTGATTTTTCCCGTGTTTCCTCAGCAACTCCACATGTTGTGTGTTAAACTGATGTATGGAAGTGCTAAGTTAAAGCACTGTCATTTTTTGTTAGAGTTGGTTTTAAAAAAAAAAAACAAAACAACCAACAACAACCAACCAAACAACCAAAAACCTCCCAACCAAAAAAAAAAAATTTTCAAGATCTTGAAGTGTACTGATTCATCTCTGAAAAGTGACTAAAGCACAAATGTTTTAATTGATACCTTTTTACTCAATTGAGATAACTTGGTTTGTTATTTTTATTGGCTTATTTTCTCTTAATTATTCCTTCAGAACCAATGCACTTAGGGAGGAAAGCTGAATTGTATTCCAGCTTGGGAATTTTGTTTTCAAAATATTTTTGTTAAACTACAGTCAAATGCAATAGTGCAAATCTGAGGGTAAGAGGGCTGTATAGGATCTCTGTAAACATACCTTGATGTTTTTGAGCATTGTATGAGGGTAACTGAAAATACAACTAAATCCGTAGAATGTCTTATCATCATTCATGTCAAACAGTGTTCCTTTAAATCCCTAGTCAGCAAGATCTGAAAAACAAATGTTTTTAAAAATCTTGTTACAGCCATTTATCTGGGAAACATTCAGTACCATTTAAGCTAGATTTTTTCAAGAGCATTCTCCTATCAGAATAAAGTTGACCTTTAAAAAGAAATACATATACTAAGACTAAATTAGTCTTGGACTAAGTGTATTCTAACAGAAATGTTATGTTAGTTCCTGTAGAACAAAGCAACTTAATTTTTTCTGTGCTTGATTTTAAGAAAACCTCTTGGAAAAAGAGGGCAAGCCTTTATTTGGATCTCTACAAAACAGACAGGTATGGTCAAGTAAGGTATGCAATACATTTTGAACAAAAAAGTTTATATACATATATAATACACACATATATAAAAAACTTACTGGTGAAACTGCTAACATCAAGATGTTAGCAAGATGTTATCCCTCTGTGGAGTGATAGCTCTCAAAATGGTTAGATTTATAACATAAAGAGCATTTGGAAGGATCATGTTTCTACTTATACATGGAAGTTCATATTAAATTCACTTATCCATGTATTTTCTGTTTGCAGAAGTAGATATGTTTTTACAGCTTTATTTCACTGATGTATCTTTCCTTTTTTTCCTGTCTAACCATATTCTCTTGCGCTCTAGCACAGTGGCCTTAAAGCATTAGTGCAGTTTGCAGCTGCTCAGAGAACAACATCACCACAGGTTCTGATTCAGAAACATCTGATTCGTCTTCTAGGAGGTAATGTATTCCTTCCCTGTACTGCTTTTCATGTTGCAGAAGTTTCTGTTGCAAAATAGCACACACATCAATACAGCATAGAAACAAAGGTTTGACTACTGACGACAGTGCTAACTCCAATTTCTCAAATGTTGCCTGAAATCATGGAGTATTGATTGAACTTCAGTAATCAATAATTTTGTTAACCCAGCCCTGTATCACTGAAGTCCCCCAAAAATCCTCTATCCCAGATTACCTAGGCCTGGAGATACTCAGATCTGGAATATTTACAGATGGTTAACAGTCTGTTTCTGGCAGTGTTAAAAATTACTGAAATTCTGTGCTAAACAGGTGGATAAAGCCACAAAACAGGTATTCCTCGCTCTTAATTGTGAGACTTCATCTTTTTAGTACTTTCAAAAGGCTGCTTGCAGCCTAGTTTAAGATATTTTGGTCTCAGGGAGAGTGGATTTGAGACACATAGCTATCCTCCATGTTTCTTACTGATTAGGTTGGCGTGGTGGCCTTTGTGAATCTCACTCTCTGACTTGCCTTCTATTCGATAGGATTCTTAGGGGTGGTACAGGCTAGCTTTGTATTGGGCTAGGTTGTGAGGCATGTAGTGCTGCAGTGCCTAAGTACATTTGTGGACTTCACCCTTAACACTGTGTGCTTTATTAGAGCTGGAGAAATATCTTAGAATTTTGAAGATACAGTCATTAAAATTGTGAGCTGATTGGGCATGTGGAAATAGCTAAACAGATGCACAATCAATTAAATAAGTGGCAGTTAACTAAATAGAAACTTCCTTAGTTCAGAGACTTGGACATTTTTTGATGAAAACACAGAAATGATAGAGGCTCTAAAATCAGATTCTGAAGTTGCAGTTCAATCCAAAAGAAGAAAATATATATCAAATGTATAATTGATATCTTTATTTTGTAGTTCTTCTACCAAGCTTTAAAGTGGAGGACACTCCATCCCTCTTAGAAGTAGATATGTTCCACGTTTTGGTAAGCAGGTTCATTTTATTCCTCATATTAATAGGGTTTTTTTGAGCATGGATTTTTGTGTACTTTACTCTGTAGATAGTCCTGTGTTATCTGTTTACTTGCATGAGTCGAATAATTAGACATGAGCACTGCATACAAGTAAATGATTACATATGGCTGCTATATATATGCGTGTTTACTTTTAGTTCTGCTGTTCTTCTAGCTTTCAAGTCTTTGCTGTCTCACTCTGATTAAATTTCATGCTTGCAATCTCAGTCATCTTTTTACTACCTCCATTGCTATCAAACATCCAAAAAACCCTGAGAAATGTACCCACTCAGGTTGTTTCCCTCATTTGCCTTTGTCCCAATAGGCCTCTCATACCTTCTGATTCCTTCACATTCACTCTCATTTACTTTCTTTACTCTTCTTAGCCTCTTCTTCCTGTTCTTAATACAATTCTGTTCCTTCTACTGTTAAAACAAAAAATGAATGCAAAACCACACAACAAAGAATAAACAAAAACCCAAACCCACCAAAATAAAACCTGTTTTGTCCTGATTGCCTTTCTAACTAATGCTTGATCTCTCTTCTCACTTTTTTCAATGTGCTTTGTCTTATGTCAAAACCCAGAAATTAAGCTTTCTAGGAATTGGACAAGCTTTCTTGGTGTATCTCTAAACTGGCAATTACAGCGGAACCATATCTGAGTTTCCTACGTGCTAGAGGGGCTGTATAAGGGATAATATTTTCCAATGAGTTTTTGCTACACTTTATGAATTAAAACTGGCAAGATAAATGAACATATTTAAATTGACTACAGAAATTAAATATAAATGTATAGTGAGAATATAATTTCTTTTAACCATGTAGCTATTACCAAATTTCTGTTACTTTAATATTTGCTCCTTCCCTTTCACTTTAGGTGGGAGTTGTGTTATCGTTTCCATCTTTATACTGGGAAGATGCTGTAGACTTGCAACCTTCATCAATTAGTTCAGCCTATAACCACCTCTACCTCTTCCATCTGACAACGCTGGCACACATAACACAAATCGTCGTCTCTTCAGCAACAGGTAGAGGTGTATTTGGGTTGGATTATTCTGGCGTTTTTACACAATTTCTTAAAAATAATGGATGGACACCATTAGTGTCTTCCAGGTATAAAATTCCTTGTAATAAATGATACTTAGTGCTAGGTAGTAATAATAGCACTGCATCATTTTTGGAGCATTTCATTGTACCGCTTCTGTATGTTTAGCCTAAGAAAACAAAATAGTTATTGATATATCAGTATTTGATCAAGTCAATCATTCCCGAGTGGTATCTTTCCCCTATTCACTCCTTGTAGGAGAAGCAAAGGTCTGCCCAGCAGCAGCACTCTGAGCTGTGCAGTGACAATTAGTACAGATTTGGGAAATAAACTTTTCTTTACCCTTCAAACTAGTAAATACCCAGAGATGAAATATAGAATCCTATAAACTGATAGGAGAGAATTTGAATGCTATCCAGAGGGACCTTGACAGGCTTGAGAGGCGGGCCCATGTGAACCTTAGGAAGTTCAACAAAGCCAAGTGCAAGGTCCTGCATGTGGGTTGGGGCAATCCCATGCACAAATACAGGCTGGGTAGAGAAAGAATTGAGAGCAGCCCCATGGAGAGGGACTTGGGGGTGTTGGTGGATGAGAAGCTCAACATGAGCCGGCAATGTGCACTTGTAGCCCAGAAGGCCAACCATATCCTGGGCTGCATCAAAAGAAGCGTGGCCACCGGGTCAAGGGAGGTGATTCTGTCCCTTTTACTCCACTCTCATGAGACCCCACCTGGAATACTGTGTCCAGCTCTGGAGCCCCCAACATAAGAAGGACATGGACCTGTTGGAGCGGG
Source organism: Burhinus oedicnemus (assembly GCA_008921705.1). Lineage (NCBI taxonomy): Eukaryota > Metazoa > Chordata > Aves > Charadriiformes > Burhinidae > Burhinus > Burhinus oedicnemus. The sequence goes on along the minus strand of VFFE01009221.1, from coordinate 1,235,123 downwards.
TCCAGAGGAGGGCCACAAAGATGATCAGAGGATTAGAGCACCTCTGCTATTGAGGACAGGCTGAGAGAGCTGAGGTTGTTCAGCCTGGAGAAGAGAAGGCTCCGGGGAGACCTTATAGCAGCCTTCCAGTATCTGAGAGGGACCTACAAGAAATGTGGAGAGGGGCTTTTTACAAGGGCATGTAGTGATAGGATGAGGGGTAATGGCTTCAAACTGGAAGAGGGTAGATTTAGATTAGATCTCAGGAAGAAATTTTTCACTCTGAGGGTGGTGAGGCACTGGAACAGGTTGCCCAGGGAAGCTGTGGAGGCCCCATCCCTGAAGTGTTCAAGGCCAGGTTGGGTGGGGCTTTGAGCAACCAGGTGTAGTGGGAGATGTCCCTGCCCATGGCAGGGGGGTTGGAACTAGATGATCTTTAAGGTCCTTTCCAACCTAAACCATCCTATGAATTTCACTTTTCTCTGTATTTCATACTGCTGTTAAAAACTGTCAGTAACCTACAGGCTTCCTAGCTACTACTTTCCGTTTTCTTCAGCATGATGAGAATTAAAAATAAATAAATAAATTTGCTGTAGCTTAATCTATATAGGACAACTACTTCAAAAGTTCAAGGGAAGGAAGCAGTTTTTATGTGAGGATGAGCAATGAGGCAGTAATCCTGATGCAATTTTAGGAGAACATTTGTTAGGTTAAAAACAGCAAATAGAAAAGAATTAGACAAAACAAAGTGGAGATATTTCTGTAATGGAGTTTAAAAAAAAAAAAAAAAAGAGCTCAGTATATGTAAAAAAAGAGAAGTGTGTCACAAATTCAGTGCGTTTACAGTGGGGTTCTTCTTTTTGTGTGCAGAATCCCCTACTGCTCGATCATCTGACAACAGTGAGGAGGCACAGTCTGCACAGTCTTTCTGTAGAGAGGTTTGTCAGTATACCAGTGGGTAAGTAGCAGTTCAGGTATAGTATTGCTTTTTCCTAGAAAGATGGCAATCCACAGGGATTGACCTGAACAACACAGAAAACAGGAAAAAAACTATCCATTTTGTATGGGGAGTTAGCACAATGCCTTGTGCTTTCTTCCCATAGTCCTGAACACTGAAAAAAAGGAAACTTGTGAAAGGAGCACTTTTAGTTAGAATAGCTACTTTTTGTGGACAACAGAGTAAATTCTTAGTCTAAGGATGAAAAAAAAAAAAAACTATATCCATTCTGGAGAGAAACACAACCACTAACTAGTAGTTATTTTGCCTTCATTGTTTTTTTTAGATCTCTCAGAGCTGGAAGCTAGAAAGAAGGAAATGGTTTGAGTATAGGAGGGGGAGAAGTGTAAAGCTAAACACAGTTGCTTATTTGTTTGAGCATTAGTGCCCATCTTTTCAGACTTTTTTGATAGGTATAGCAACAGACTCTTCAGTACTTCAGTATCTGTGTATGAAATAAGCTAGAAAATATGCATGCACCCTCTACAGATTCTGCTTTGATTTATCTTCACCAAGGCTAGTTGCAAAGATACGTTTCTCAAGTGCTACCCACTTGTCTAAAAGTTTTAAGTCTAAATTTCTAAATATTTTAAATTTTCTATTTAAATAATAAGAGTTATTTTTCTGAGGTATGAGCTTAGAATCTTAGGTGCTGTGCCTTTTGGAAAATCAGGTCACTGTGGTGAGATCCCTAGGTACAGAATTAAATGCCAAAGTTTAGACAACCCAGCTCTGAAATTTTTAGTGTGTTAATATCTGCATATGCATTGTCGTCTTCTAATTCTGACCTATCTGTGCTTAAACAGCACAATCTGCATAATAATTTTGCAGTAGGCTATGATGTTGTAATACAGCTTTACAGGTTGTTCCTCAGCAGGTCCTGGTCAACATTTGTGTGAACATCCTGTTCACATAAATGTGAATTTAACGAAGTTTAAAATTTTTAGAAAACAGGGACACTGTAAGTAAGTTAAATTTACTATGAGATTTAGATCAAATGCTCATATTGCATAAACTACAAGAATAATTACTGAGATGAGTATCACTCCAGTATTATTTGTCCAAAACAGGATTATTATAGCTTTCTTTTAAACAAGCTGAGTGTTGCTGTTGTGACTTCCATAATGAAGTATGAGGTATTAATTTTTCAATTGTATTGGTTTTGTTGTTCCTCAAGAGTATTTATGTTTGGTTGTTTGTTTCTTTCCTCATTTTTGAATTGCATTCAAAACACCAACTGAATGAAAAACTTTCACCATTTCAAAAAAATTGCTGGCTTTTGGTAATAAAAAACAACCAGTGCAAGAATCAATTGCTCTATGTGTGATGCTGTATTGCACAGTTTAAATCAGGTTTTCATGAGTTACCTAGAGATGGACAGTTATGTTTTGGCTATTTATTTTTTTATAATTCTGAAAAATATAAGTTGAGATAGTCTGAAGGCTTAATGTAAGCATTCTATGTAAACTCAGTACTTGTTCCTTCGGCAAAGGGGAAGTCAGACGTCAGGTGCTGGTGGCTGTGTTTCACAGAATTTGGGGTACATCAGTGTTGCTTCTACACAGCTGCCTTTCTACCAGTGCTAGTCAAAATGTGAAAGTGCTAGAAAGATTCACACTGTGAACTACTGCAGCTATTTCTCATTTATTATTACAGTTGCTTTAGTCAGGATATTCCAGGCTGGCTTGTGTGGGACTGTGTTAAAAAAGGCATCATGCCTTACCTTCGTTGTGCTGCTTTATTTTTTCATTATTTGCTGGGAGTTTCTCCACCTGAGGAGCTACTACAAGGTAAATATGAGAAAGCAAATGTATCTATATATTCACTTTGTTTATGGTTTTCTTGGAAGATTGGAATTTTTAAATGTTCACAATAACTTAACAATAGTTAATATGTTAAAGTAAGACTTGGAAAGAAAAGGAAATACTAATTTGTATAGGAAGGGGCAGGCATGAGAAGATGAGTTGTCTCATCTCTGTCTTTGCATGGAAAAGAGTTACTTCTGAGTATGTGCAAATACGTGAATTATCAATGATGTATTGATAGTAAGTATTTGTGGATACAAAGATTCTGTGATTTAAGGATAATCCTAGGGTCTTAGATTACATCACCTAAGAAATAGCCTGGAGTATATTTAAAAAAAAGAACAAACAACAAACCTTTTTGTGCAGTAGCTAATGCTGGTAAATGCTAAAGACATAGGGATTCAGCAAAACACAACCAAGTAGAAATAAAGCACATTATAAAACTTGAACCTCTTTCTTAAAGGATCCTAATGCATTACAGATACAAAACCCCAAAATAAATGTTTTGTCTTCTGTCAAAATGCAGTGGAACACAGAATCATCAACTATTTAGAACGGAGGACCAAAATTGCTATAAACAACTGAGACAAAATATAGCATCTTAAATTGATTTATATAAACTGTGAACTAAATTTGAATATGACTAGGATATATGAGTCCAAGTCTCTGTACTTTGGGATATGCTATTGTCCTTACCATTAGTCTGGAACTTTGATTCTATAGGGAGCAGTCTTCCTGGTGAATCAGCAATGCCATTTTCTGTAGCAGAGCCGATAAATGACCACCCAGCAAACTATTAAATTAGCCCAACTTTATGTAATGTGTTAGCACTGACTTGATCTTAGCAAAATCTAATATCCTTGCAGTCCGAAAGGACAGTCAAAAGCTAAAATGTGGTAAGTACAGAAATCTGCTGCACTAACATGTGTTACATATTGTGCAGTGAAATGGAATTTTAGCAAGGAATTCTGTTAGTACAGTGACTTATGCATGACAATAGTTACTTAAGAATATATGTCAAATTTGTTAAACCTAAAGCAGATCCTCAGCTAATGCAAATTATTGTAGCTTTTATTAAGTCAGTGGAATTACATCTAATTGTACTAGCTAGGAGCTATGCTGAAGCTGCAAGATACATCTTATTCAATGAAAAAGGGAGCAGGAGACTTCTAGTTTTAAGTGAATTATTCAGCAGTGCTGAAACACTTCAACAATTGCTCACGTTTTCTTTGTCTTTTGCAGTTTCTGAGGAAGGGCAATTCAAGGCACTTTGTAGTTACCTCTCTCTGCCTACCAATCTGTTCTTGCTCTTCCAGGAATATTGGGACACAGTAAATCCACTGCTTCAAAGGTACTGATCGGGACTGGACAGGCCATGTTTATCTATTGTGATGGCCCTATGGGAATTCAGGATCAAATTTGTTAATAAATGATTGAGCTCAAATTCATACTAAACGTTTGTTTGATGTGCACAGGTATACTGAATCTCTTAAAACGCTTCAAAACATTCTATATTTTATGGTAATTCAAACATTAAACAATTATAGCTTAAGGGACATGCATCATCCAATCATTCAATGCAGAAAGAAGTTACAAACCTTTTCTTGCATGATATGCCACTTACTGCTCATTGGCCTATTTTTAATCTGTCTACAGCAAAAGTTCTGATTACACGAGCTATAAAATGAGAATATGGAAAATTTATGTAGACTTTGTACTATTCTCTGGATTTCAGAAATACTGATGAACGTCGAAGTTAGCTTAATGGTTAAAAGGTACAATTTGGCTATTATCTACATTGCAATCTGGCAGTGAAGAAATAATTGGTAAAATTTGCCATTCAAAAACACAATTTAAAATAAACAGATAGGCTCCTCCTCCCGCCCCCCCCAACTCTGAGAATAATCCTGCTATATTGTGTTGGCGAATGTCTCCATGTATTTAATGTCACCATTTGAGCACTTGGTTGCATTAATTATTATTCCTGGTTCTTGGCAGAATTCTCTGGCTCCCACTAGCTTTTTCTGTTTTGTTTTTGTGGTTTGTTTTGGTTTTGTTTTTGGTTTTTTTTTTAACCTCTGTTCTGTTTTGTTGTCTAGATTCCTTCAATTTAGGGGCATTTTGAGCTGTTGACTCCAACTTACAGTCCATATAGCAGACCTAAAGAATTCCCCATATATAATTCTACTATAATTAATTGCATTTGTAGTGTATATAATTACTTATAAATTGATAGCGCTTTCCCAAGTAAATTATTAAATAAATTTCTCTTATGTTCCTACATGTTTGCTCAAAGACATAACGGTACTTATAAGAGAACACAGAGGATAGATGCTTGTGAACATTAGAAAATGATCACTAGAGGCAGGGCTAACAAATCCATCACAGTGCTCCCAGTCAAAAACAGAGGTTTCAAGTAGGAGGCTACATATTTAATGCAATAGTAACAGTTGTCAAATCATCATGCAAGTTTCCATATGTTTTTTGAAAGAATCTTTTTTCAGAAGACTAAATTTGATGATTGTTGAGAAATGTGTTAAATGAGGCTTACTAGATTGACCATCTGCTACAGTTCTCTCTCCCTTCTCCTCGTTTTTGTAGAAATAACTTAAAAGGTATCTTAGACATACCAATTTCTCTATTTTAGTAACTTGCCAATATCTCTACCATTGTTTTGGTAGACACATTTGGCCGGCCTAAGCAAGCATACAACATGCAATAAAGCATTGTAAAATAACCATTGGGTGACAGTTATTAAAGCAACAAATATTTTTCCTAGTAGACTGTATGATATTTTCTTGCACTGTGACTTTCAGCAGGTGTATTCCAAAAGGAGCTGTGTCTTGTAGCCCACTTTGAGAACTTGAATATGTCTGAAGATTTCTTGCATTTTTTAACTGTGCTAACTCTGTGTTTTCATGTGCATGTTGATAATTTTAAGCGTCGTTTTTCACATAGGTTTTTCTCTTGTATAGAAACTTAAATTCTTTTCCTGAAGCAAAACTGTAAAGAAAAGCTGTTTCTCCTTGTGAAGTCTTAGTTAGAACTATTAATGCTTTATCTGTGCTCTGTTTGCTTATTGCTTACTAGTTTAGTTTAGTGATCCTAAATGTATATTATTATCAAACACTGTCATCTGCAAATGTTTGTTTGAAATAGGTGGTGTGCTGACCCAGTGGTGTTAAGTTGTTTGAAGGGGAAAAGCATTGCAATAAGGTAAGTTTGGTTTTGTTGTTACTATTGTTTTTTATTCTGTTTTTGACTTAAAACTGTTGAAAGAACAAAGTGCTTGTTGTGGGCAAGTTAGAGTACTTGTATTTTCTTCCTCCTGCTCTACTACCAAAAGTACATTTCTCTTTAAAGGATTGTGTATTATTCCTCATGCAGTGGCTTTTCATTGAGAATGTACAATGTTGTTAGACAAGTTACCTAGTTTAGTCTGGGAAAAAACAAAAGCTAACTGAAATTTGAAGTATTTTCATACAGGTAGGTTACATATAAAATTTAATTTCATCACTTTTGCTGGAATATAGCAATACTGAAGCTCCCATGTGGAGCCTCTCACTTGGGCTTCTAGGACTGAAGAACTGCTGTAGAACTGCAGAAGTTTGCAGAAAGGACTGAAAGCTTAGCAGGAATTTATAGCTATCCATTCTGTTCTTTGCTGTGATCTTTATTATTCTTATAATAGTTCTTTTTCACTTACCCAGGTATCCTAGGAAAAGAAATAGTTTAATAGAGCTTCCTGAAGACTATAGCTGCCTTCTGAACCAAGCCTCTCAGTTCAGGTAAGATGTGACACATTTAGTTGTCTTCCTAGTTGTTTTATCACTTTTGGTCACTTTTATATTCTTACAGTTACTGTAACTGGTGTTAAAACTATGTACAGAAATTATTTTGCAGAAGTGAAGGCACTGTTACGGTGATGCTGGCCAATACTAGCACATGTTCATTTTAAATCTGAAACACAACAGCTTTCTAAATCAAGTCACTTGTGTTTGATAGGATAGCATATACAATTATTATGGCTTGATCTGCTGGTCATTTTTCACCAGTGCAATGTGCATTTGGTTTGGCCATAAGTCTGAAAATTATTTTTGCACTGAACACAAGCCCAGAAGGTTGGCACTGTTTTACGCCAGGAAGAGTGAATCATAGGATAATTCAGTTTAGAAGGGACTTCAGCAGATTATCTACTTCAACCTCCTGCGCAAAGCAGGTACCTTGCAGATAAAATATTTCAAGCAATGTAAAAACATAGTCAAAGGAGGCAGATATGTGAAATACGATTATGACATAGTGTGTCTTAGGTCTTTGTTTGTGGGTTGGGGGTTTTGGATTTTCTTTTGTTGTTTTTTAAGGAACATTATTCATAGTTAACATTTCTTTTAAAGTTTTAATTCCTGCAGTAACGTTCTGGTTACACTTCTAGATGCCCACGATCTTCTGATGATGAACAAAAACATCCAGTATTGTGTTTATTCTGTGGAGCTATGTTGTGTTCCCAGAATACTTGCTGTCAGGAACTGGTGAATGGGGAGGAGTTGGGAGCCTGTACTTCTCATGCTCTTCAGTGTGGAGCTGGAGTCTGTATGTTTCTCAAGTAAGTAGCTAGCCAGAATTTAATGTGTTTAAAGGGAAATATTTGAAGGTCAAAATTCACAACATTGTCAAAAAACTTGATTCTTTCTGCCTGAGATGAAGAAACACTGCTTTGACCTAAAATATAGCTCACCAAAAAGTTAAGAACCTGCTGGGAGTTGTCTTGTATTTTAAATGTGGCTATTTTTTCCTTAAGAATCAGGGAATGCAAAGTTGTCCTCATTGAAGGTAAAACCAGGGGCTGCTTATATCCTGCTCCCTACTTGGATGAATACGGAGAAACAGATCCAGGTCTGAAGTAAGTAAACGTTTGACTTAATTTCTTTCTACATTTCCATTTTGGTATCTTTTTCTTTCTTATACCCATTAGACAACATGTTCTTCCTGCTAGCATGTACAGCACTGTAATATGTATCTTGGCCTGGTGAACTTGTTTAACTTCAAATTCGCGATGGCAGTTTTCAGTCACAAATTGGCCGGTCGTAATGGAAAAATACACTTTTTCGGTACTGTTAAACTGTCTTACTTTTCTCAAGAATGTATGCTTTTCATCAGAAATGCAGAACTGCCATTGCTGAAATGTCATCTTGGAAATGGCAGTTATTGCTTGTGGCATGTAGAATTTTTTTCATTTCCAGTAGACTTGTTGGAATTGGTGTTCATACAAGTATTTAGTATTTTCTAGCTGTCGTTAAAAGTGTTAATGCTAGAATATTAATGGAACAGCTTGTCTGTTGCTATTCTAATATGCTTATTGGGTATTCTCCTTTTTTCTTCTATGAAGAAGAGGCAATCCCCTGCACTTATGTCATGAGCGTTACCGGAAGCTCCATCTGCTATGGCAGCAACACTGCATCATAGAGGAGATTGCCAGGAGCCAAGAAACGAATCAGATCTTCTTTGGATTCAACTGGCAACTGCTCTGAGTCTCTTGATTTTTAGTGAAAACTCTTATCTTTGGCAGTGCTTTGGAAAAGGAAAGGAGGGTGGCAGTAAATAATCTACTCTCAAGTGGATTCTGTAGTTCAGACACAATTGATGGATTCTCTAGGTTGGATGTATTACTGACACGTTGAAACAGAATCTCACATCATGTGTTTTGCTCTTTTTTTTTTTTCCCTTCCCCCCAAAAAAAGAGGAAAATCACATTATATAATTATTACTGAATATTCAGGTCCAGAAATATTTCCACTTCTTTGAGAAGTTGTAATGGTTTCACGTGTTTTGACGAGGACAGCTTCCCAAATGCTGTGCTTCAGGGCATATACTACATTTCTGTCTCTTCCATCCCTTCAGAATATACCTAAATGGTCTTGCTATGAAAAAGCCTCCTTTACTTTCATCCCGGGTTCTTTTCCCAAGCTTAGCGAAGCTTTTAAATAGGTCAAGATCTGTGGCATAATATAGGATGGGAAGTGGTGCCAGGCCTTTAGTAATCTGTAGCAACAGGTACAGTAAACATTAAGTTGTACAGAAAAAACCTGCATTCAGCTATATACTGGGATTTAATGAAGCATTTTCATTAATGAAGGCTTTAAAGGAGAAGTGTAGGATAGAAAGTGCATGGGGGAATTTACCATCTTGCTTGTTGCATCAAAAAATAAAGTCTGTGCTTTTTGCATTGCCAGAACTGCACTTTATCTAATGAATTTGTCCTCTGTTAATGTTGTATATCCTAAGAGGTCTAGGGCTACACCATTTGGCTAGGCTGTGGTTAGTTTTACTTCTTTTACAGTTTTTCTTCTGAGACTTTCCCCAAGAACCAAATGTGAAAATACCGTTAGATAGTTGTAGTGTAGATCTGCAGGTTATACAAGAACCAGAGACTTCAGTAAAGTAGAAGACCTTCAAAGCTGTCATTAGACTAAAACCAAGGCCCACAAGCAGCAAGTTTTAGAATCAGAAATAAGTTTGTTTGCCCATATTTGATGGATTTTCCACTCTTCATCCTCTGTCACTATTGTTTGGAGCCCTGCCTGCATAAATGAAATTGTGTGTTTTGGGGGCATGTTCAGTGGTTCAGTGCCAGTTAGAGCAGAAAAGAGGAAAAAAGTCGGTCTCTTTGTCCTTCAGTAGTTAGTAGCACATTGTGATTGAACTCTCTCTCACTGATATGTGATTGTGCTTCAGTTCTAAATGTTTGTTGTTCTATTTTCTGAATTTCAACCATAATATACATGAGAGAATTTGTAATGTGATGGGTAAAAATGCTTTCCCAGGAAATTCCATTTCTGTGTGAAAGTTTGAAGTTGTCAGTACTCCAAATTTCCCCACCCCTTGCTATTTGGATTCTTCTGTGTCATTTTAGTAGGGCTTGCAAGGGGAGGTTTTCAACTTAATGTCCGAGAACGTGTTTTTGTATGATTTGTTTTTGTTTGTTTTTTTGCTACTGATTGTATGAGAGATAGTAGAATCACAAATAATAATTTAGCATTAAATATAATTGTTCTCCTAGTTTTTAAAAGTTTTTAGAGTACATACGAGTGCACTGAACAGCACCGTAACTCATCTAAAGACGGAATACCAATGAACTCAAATATTGTTCTGATTTCAAATACTTTTTTATAACTTTTGCTATAATCCTTCCCTGGTGATATAAATAGTTGGCTTTGGTGTATTTTTCAGGTATTCCGTTTCTTGTAATGAAGACCATTCTCCTTATTTTGATTCTTTCAGATTTTAAACCTGAATATGAAACTCTTTAAAGACAAACATTAATTCTGTTAGTCTTCTCTAAAATGTATTTGAAATGTGTACTGAATTTAGAAGAACAGTTGTCATAAAACTTGCATGCACTGGCAATTTCTAAGGTCATCAAAGCACTACTTACCAACAAAAATATTGGATTAAGACTAGCAAATATATGGCTGATTAATACCAAGACTGTATTCACTTACTGTTTCCCTTTGATATTTACCTATTCATTTACCAAAAACTTTCTGTTACATTGCACTTCACTGTGCACTACAAAAATTCCGTTATCAAATATGCAGTGAGATCACTTTATTTTGTTTTCTTTCTGATCTGTAGTATTTAAGGACAGGAGCTGGTCTGAGCAGGTAAGCTCATGTTTAAAGCTCTAGAAATCTCTTTGTAGCTGAAGTGGGAGAGGGAAGTTGCATCTTTCTATACGTTTGCACATACTAATTTAGCAAATGGGCTCCCATATCATTCACTGACTAGCATGGTCATCTTTCATTTCATAAATTACTATGCAGTTTTGTTCACTGTGAGTATAATCTGTATTTAGTGATCGCAAGAAGCTTATGCCACTGATTTCTGTTCCACCCAAGCTGACAGAAGAAGTTATTTGATAATGCACATATTGGTATCTTTAACTGCAAAAATGTAAATTTGAAACTTGTATAATGTTCTTGTGCTTTTGAAATAAAATATCTTGTATATGTATATTTAAAAAAAGGAAATAAAGTAACTTCTCATAGATTATTCAGTTTTTATTTGGAGGCGCTGTGACGCTTCACAGTTCATTTTACAAGAGCATTATAGCAGTGGCTGTCAGTGTGGAAAAGGGGAAGAGTGAGTAAATGGTTGGTAAACAATACCAGTTATCTCTGTAGTCCGTATCATCATTGTACCACTTAGTGATGGTGGCACACTCTTTCTTATTTAAAGAAATACTCTACTTGAAACTTGTTCTAGTATTTCACAGACGCAGATTCCTGCAGTGTCTACCTCAATTTGTAAAAGAAGTCTTAAGTACAGAATTTAATATTTAGGTGTCCTTAAACTGATTAGTTGAGTGATTCTGGTTTTGTAGCTTCTCAAAGAACTGGCTGTACTGTAAGTCAGATACTTAACCTCAAGAAAGGGAAAGATTTTGTGGTGTTGGTCTAACGTGCTGTGTGATACATATTAAAAAAAGAAAAAAAAAAAAAGTGTTTTATTACAGAGCTAAGCAAACAGCCAAGAAATCTTTTACATAGAAACGGCCAGTACTTCTTGCCCCTTTTTATGTTACAAGCTGCTGACTCATCACTTTCTTGCTGCTTTGTTATAGCTTCAGGCACCATTCAGTTTACAGAGTTTGGGTGTTAATGGTGTTGCTCTTTATGCTTATTCTTAGTAGAGCAAATATTTTTTTAAGAACCAATTCCTGAAAAGGTAAAAGGTAAGGGTAGATTGATTAAAGTCTACTAGCAAAAATGTTCTGAAGATCACGAGAACAAGAAGCCCATTCATTGGGGTGGGGGGTGGGGATGAAATAAGCCACAGGACCATTTCTTGCTTCATAAGAATCCCAAGGTGCAATGTACAAGTGTAGAAGATTATATAGAGGAGGATTTTGGCCGTCATATGCTTTGGTTCATGGTTGAAATTCACTTTATTTTCTAGAGAATATCGTTGATTACTCTTCATTGTAAACTAGTCAGATTCATGATACAACATTTAAGTTTGTTACGTAGATTCTTTTAACCTATTACTTGGCAAGATCTTCAAAGATACTTTCTTCAGAAATGAAAGTTGTTCGATTTATGTGTCACAATCTCTCCTATTTGTTTTTAACTATGTTTTGCAGGTAGGCTAAATTTGGGGGTTGATGCAGAAAACAAATGGATAATAATGAAAATCCACTCCTATACAAGTTTCTCAAACACAGTTATTTCTAATCTTAGCTACATTTCTCTAAACTTACATGAAATATGGTCAAAAGAATACATGAAAGAGAAGCTGTGTAAAGGAAATGTGCATTGAAGGAGAGTGAGCTGAAATTCAAAGGGTTTATATACATTATCTCACATAATGGTGAGTGAGAGGAGAACAGGTATAAAGTTAAATATAAAACATTAAAACTGGACCTGAGTTTTCTTTTATATTTCTGAGGGACTATTGTTCATGAGATCAGTGTCAAAAAAAACCAACCAACCAAACAAAAAGGAATATAGGTTGTGCCATTTAATTACAGGTCAAACAACTTGGAATCCATCAGACTTAATTTTAGGAGGCTTCTAGGCTTCATGCTTGAGTGAATGAGCCTCAATGAAATGTTGTGAAGCAGGTAGTGGGGTCTGTGGATCTCATGATCATTTCAAGTCCTTGCTATATTTTTGAAGATCTGTGGTTAGTCTTTTTCAGCAGACTGCAGAACCTTATGTCCCCTTCCTCTTAATAGTACCTGAAATGTAATATTAGCCTCTTTGGGTACAAGTATTGAGATACAGTCTAGTGCTGGGAGAGAGGTCATCCCAATGTACCAAAGTTTCTGCTTGAAGGTTATCCTGAACATACCATGACAGCCTGAGGAATAATCCATTCTGGATGCTAAAAAGCCTCCGATCTTCTTTCATCCCAGTTTTCTTTCTGTGAATCATGCTGACCTGTACTAAATGGGGCAAAACGAATGTATGTCGTTCACGTGATACTGCAGATAATCTAGGAATATGTATTTTCCCAATTCAGACTTACACAGAACTTCATTGAGCAATTGGATTTACATACTCCAAGCAGTCTGTCCCAGTTAATTGACATACAGGAGCAGGACAAGATCATCTATTTAAGTGATGGTCTCATAAATAAGGACTCCGCCTGCGTTCTGTGAGCTTCACACCTTATGGTTCTTTGCTAAACTCCAGAGTACCGCATGCAGAGCCTAAAGTGCTCCCACAGTGCGAAACTGCTACAAAGCATGTGTGTACCAAGTGATTTGTAAGATTTTAAATATCATGAATCTTGTGTTGTAGAGAATTGTATGATTGTATGCAATTTAAAAAAATCAGTTTGCAGAAGTGAGGCCTCTGGCTTCTAAGGAAATGTGCTGTGTTCATTTTTTAAGTATAAATGAAACTCTAAATGTGCTCTGTTTGTATATTTCTTATTATTTTTTTTCTTTATGATCAATGCAGAGCAAGTGTTTTCAGTGGTACTCAGAAGCTTTAAAGGAAGAGCATCGTAATTGCAGTTTCTACAGGAACTGTCATAATACCTTCACCAGAAGCTGAACATTAAAATGTTTCACTTTTTTTTTTTTTCATGAAGAACTTCAGAAATAAGATAATTTTATGCATAGATGAGTTCCCTACTCTGGAAGTTGCTGCTGCACAAATGTATTGCTATTAATTCTGACTGGATTAAGCATTAATAACAAATAGGATAAGAAGTGTCCCCCAAACCGTATTTATTTCTGTATCTGAGCAGATGCTCCGGCTTAAAGGCTTGGCTTGCTAATGCCATCTTTGTCTTTATATATTACAGAGAATTAAAGATGGAGTCTGTGCTGCTACCTGAGTTCGTTTTCTTGATCCGGTGGCTGTAATGTTAAATACTCCAGGAAACTCAAACTATTGTGACAGGTGGTGTAACGCAAGCTAGATATGTAGGGTGCACTTCCACTCTGGGGAAACTAACACATTCAAAGCAAGGAAAGCATTTATTTAGTAAAGTAAAATTTATCCTGATTACTGTGGAATGAGCAGTCATCTTTTTGTAATGTATCTGTGTCAATGGGGACTCTGAGTGCCTAGACAGGATACAAACGAACAATCTAATGACTAAGTAATTGCTGGTAATAGTCGAGGCAATGACTGTTCGCTGTGAAATGTACGCTGATACTCAGTGAATTTCACAACTGATCACATCGCTAGACACTGCTGTGGTTTTTGGCAGTTGGCTGAGAGACAACGGTTAACTTGCCAAATATTAACTAGTCTTTTATGGTAAAATGTGTCCTCTTCATAGGAAAGTAAATGAGCTGTGTGGGGGCCAGGGAAAATGTGTAGCCAGCCAGTTAAACCTCTGCTCTTCATGCTAATGGGTTACAGCAACTACTGCATGGAACTTCTGTCCTTTACAGAGACACTCGGGCTGGATGATCATTTTAGTTTACTCTTCCTTCCAAATCTGTTTGTCCCCCTTTCCTGTTTGTCCCCCTTTCTTCTCTTTAAAAAAAAAACTTGTATTTCCTGTTTTACAACCATTTTCATCACGGTGAACCATTTCTTACTTTTATTTTTTAAAGCATTTTATTTTTAAAAATTTGCATATTCTTTGTCCTCTTGATTCAGTTTTTCCTAGTGAAATCTACAGAAATAATTTCTGTTTTTCTCTGAGTTATTTCTGATTAACTTAAACCTTTTGGTTATTGAGCAATCTAGAACTGTTTTTCCAAATGTATATGGGCTAAAAGACAAGAGGAGATGGGTTCAAGTTGCGCCAGGGGAGGTTTAGGCTGGACATAAGGTAAAAATTTTTCACTGAAAGAGTTATCAGACATTGGAACAGGCTGCCCAGGGAGATGGTTGAGTCACCATCCCTAGATGTGCTTAAAAGTCATGTAGATGTGGTGCTTGGAGACATGGTTTAGTGGCAGACCTGGTAGAGGAGCGTCAATGGTTGGCCTAGATGATCTTAAAGGTCTTTTCCAACCTAAATGATTCTGTGATTCTAAAATTGGAAGGAAATGATTGGTATTGACTGACACATGTGGCACTTTGCATACTCATCTGAAAAAAAAAATATTGCATTTTTAAAAAAATCATATTCTGTTGCAAAGTCTGATTAACGTGACTGTCTTTCTCCTTGATCTCTCAAGGTACTACAGCTTTCTGTGTTCATTCTTTTCCGGTATGTATCAGCTAATTTTAGTGCTGCTGGTGAGGCTCAGGACACTGTTGTGCTCAGTGTTCTGCAACACCACCACAACAGACTGCGATGCAGAAGTAATATTTTTGGCTCTCAGAAATGGTTGAAGGAATTAGGCACCAGTTGAGTTGAATTCCATACTGGACAAAGTGACTGAAATGAAGAGTAGAAGTAGACACCATAGGTAAATGCAGTGCAAAGGGAAGAGTTAACATAGTTCTTGTAAAGGCAAGTCTCAGCTTACAGATGTAATTCTTTGAAGGAGTTAATTAATATGATGAGACTGTTGAGCCAGTCAGTAATAATGTAGATTTCAAAAAACTTTGAATAGTGTCCTCCAACTAACTCACAGAATTGGAAGCTGTCATGAGATAAAAAGGAAGATCTGGTTCAGCAACAAAGGAAAAAAATAAATGGTATATTTTCACCATGGAAGAAGCTTAACAACTGAGATCCACAGAAATCTACATGGGTCTTTTTCACAATTTTTAGAAGTGATCTGAAATAGGGAATTAGAAAGTGGCAAAATCTGCCAATGATAGCTTATTTTGAATGTTTTCAGGATAGTGGCTGGATAATAACAGAAGATTCAATTTTGGTAAATGAAAATTAATGTAGCTGTGCAAAAATTAACATCTTGCAATAGCATAGAATAGACTATTTCAGTTGGAAGGGACCTACAATGATCATCTAGTCCAACTGCCTGACCAATTCAGGGCTGACTAAGTTAGAGCGTGTTGTTAAGGGTGTTGTCCAAATGCCTCTTAAAGACTGACAGGCTTGGAGCATTGACCACCTCTCTGGGAAGCCTGTTCCAGTGTTTGACCACCTTCTTCCTCGAAACACTTCCTAATGTCCAGTCTAAACCTCCCCTGGCACAGCTTTGAACCATTCCCACGCATCCTGTCACTGGATACCAGGGAGAAAAGATCAGCACCTCCCTCTGCTTCCCCTCTTCAGGAAGCTGTAGAGAACAATGAGGTCACACCTCAGCCTCCTTTTCTCCAAACCAGACAAGCCCCAAGTCTTGAGCTGCTGCTCATAGAACGTTCCTTCTAGCCCTTTCACCAGCTTTGTTGCCCTCCTCTGGACACATTCAAGAACCTTCACATCCTTCTTAAATTGTGGGGCCCAGAACTGCACACAGTACTCAAAGTAAGGCGCTCCAACGCTGAATAGAGTGGGATAATCACCTCTTTTGACTGGTTATACTGTGCTTGATGCACCCCAGGATGTGGGTTGCCCTCTTGGCTGCCAGGGCACACTGCTGACATACTGAGCCTGCTCTTGACCAGCACCCCCGGCTATGTTCATATCAAAGATTTTCCTAGTATTTCTATGGATAATTCCGTGAAAATGTTATCTCAATGCTCAGAAACTGTCAAAAGGGCAAACAATGACAGGAATTCTTCGGAAAAGAACAGGACAGAAGACCTATTAATTCAAGATGTCTTCAGCTCTAGACAGTTTTTTTGTTTAAAAATAATAAATGGAGAAGAGTGATGAAAATTATCAAAAGTGTGAAACAACTTCCATAGAAGAAAAGATTAAATAGCAACTTCTTCAACTTGGAAAGACAGGACCAAGAGAGGTTATACTAGAGGACTGTAAAATGGGGAATGACATGGAGGGAATAAATAAGGAATGACCATCAGCTACATCTTACAGCACGAATTAGAGGATACCTGATTTAAGTTGTCAGGGAGTCAACAAGCAAAGAGAAGCAGTTTTTCAAACAATGCAGAACTGAATTGTGAGAAATGAAAATCTGAAGCTCATTGTCGTGTTTTGGAGATCAAGAACATGACTGGGTTCAAAAAAACCCAAAAAACTATGCAAATTCATAGAAAAAAATTGTCCACTGAGATTTGTTAAAACACAGTGATGCAAATACCAAGTCCCAAACTGCTGTTTCCTGGAAGTTAAGAGGCTTTGTCAGGGAAAGAACTATTTTTTAATGGTCTTGCCTTTTCTGTGCCTTTTGCAAAACATTTGCTACAGGCTACTATTGCAGAGAGACCCCATCTGTCCACTTTTATTTTTAACATATTTAAGTATAGGCCTAAAATTTTAAGCAGTGAAGCAATTGCATTTGAAATTATAATCATGTTTATAGCCTGCTTGAATTACAGTATAGATTTTTACATCGCACTTTATTTACAATATATTCTTACACTATATTCTTGCTTATTCTAATATCATAGAAAACAACATTGTTTAGACAGATAAAGGAATTCTTACTATTACTTTTGCACAACTTCAAAAGCAGGAATAGTTCTGCTTTGAATATCCCAGTGGTAAAACTTCTTTTATTTGATTATATACAAAGAATGCACAAGCTGTCCAAAGTTAAATTCAAACAATGTATTATTCACAACAGTAACAAGTAAAATATTTTATTTGGTCTTTTATCCTCTATTCTGTATCGGTATGTTTTTCCTGCTTACTATTAATGCTGATTTACAGTTGTAGGGCACACTGTAACTACAAGTGTCTTGGGTGTAGAAGGCTTTTACTCGATGCATTGACAAAGTTCCTGACAGCTGTACTAGGAACATAATGGGAGATCTGTCAGTCTGTCTTTGCCTTCACTGGTTCCAAATAATCCTTTATCTTCCAGCCCCTAGATCTACGTAAGTACTTTTGAAATTAGGAGCTTTTAAAAGTCTAGGATCATCAGTATTTGTTTTATGGGAAGTATCTGCTTGTTTTTAAGCTTGTGCTTTCACACGCTACTTGGAATTTTA
Organism: Burhinus oedicnemus; assembly: GCA_008921705.1. Taxonomy (NCBI): domain Eukaryota; kingdom Metazoa; phylum Chordata; class Aves; order Charadriiformes; family Burhinidae; genus Burhinus; species Burhinus oedicnemus. The sequence continues at coordinate 1,217,397 of VFFE01009221.1, read as the reverse complement.
AATAACCTGGCATGAGCTGTTAATTAGTTTTCTTGAGCAGAGAACTCTTTTCAGCAGTATCCATTGACTTTCAGGGAGGTATGGCAGCTGGCTTTCTCTAAACTATGGAGGGGGGAAAAATGAAGAGATACTGTGAAATACATTATATTAACTTCCATTGCCTTCAACTCAATTTCACCTAGCTGATAGGTTCTGTTAGAAGGGCTGGAATATACATACAATTGGGCTAAAATTTCCCCTATCCTAACTTGGATTTACAGAGTTTTCATTTCACAGTTTTTGTCTTTTCTTAAAAGAATCTTTTTATCTGGTGTGATAATTTCTTTTGCGATTTTCCTGCCGCTGGGATTTCTATAGATGTAATGACAGTAATGACAACCTTTGTTGGTAGATAATGGACCAATCTGTATGTTAGTAGATGTAGACCCACCCTATCTGGAACATTTGCTCGTGCATAATGATTATTCTGACGTATTCAGGCCATGACAGAAGTATGTAAGCAAGGGAGAGAAAGTGGGGAAAATTCCAAAAGTTTGTTTTGTGCAGTGTTGAAAATCAGGGATTTCACAAGAATGAGTAAAAATACACCCAACCAAAGAAATATCAGCATTTTTGGAGCTGTCGCCAGTCTGTGGTTTGTTCAATTGTCGTCTTAGTTTTCCTACCTTTTTTTTCCCCACCAGTGAAAAATCTGGTGACTGTAATATCTCAAAGCTACACTTGTGATGTCTTTTCTTTGAAGACTTGCCTAGCTAGCTGCTGGGATAGATTTCGTTGTAACATTGGTTTTGCTACAGTTTGTGTTTTGAACATCGATGTTGGGGTCGTTCATGCCTGAGACTGTGGAGATCTGATTGGCTTTGCCAAGGTTCTTAATGATATTGATGTTATATTTGGCAGTTTCCACAAAGCTGTTTTCTAGTAACCAACCATCTGATTCACCCTCCAAATCTCCTAACAGAAGGACATTCTTCATTGCTGTTTGTAGGTACCGGACACCAATAAGTACAGAGAGCTGTAAGAAACAGTTAAAGGTTAAACAAAGAGTTTAAATTACAGCCTCAGTCCTACCCCGAAGTCAGCTTTCTGACTTGTGTATTTACAGGCCTACTAATTAATATTGAATACAGCAGACAAATTCTTTATCCCAGCAATATATCTAACCACTCTCCCAATTAATTATATTTTTTTAGAAAGAAAAATACGAGGGAGAGATTGATTCCCCATTATTCAGGTAGCATTCCCACTTGCATGTTATTAGCACATAAATACCTAGAATTACTTGGGAAGACTGCAGGCTCAGAGACTACAACTAATTGATGTAGGATGGATGACCGATTAATGGAACCATCAGTCACTGGGAAAAAAAATATTAAATTGTAGTCTGTTAATTTCTGTGGATTTTTGTTCCACTGACCTTGATTAAATTGATATTTCCTCCAAGGAGTTTAATCATTCATATGTAAGCCATATGCATCCTACATGCCAATGCGTTAAAATTAAGAAGGATGGCATATAGTAGAGGCTGAAGTATAAGTTTAGGAAAAAGCCCCACTATCATAGTTGTGTTGGAATCGAGATCAGCATGCCTAGTTTGTCAACATTTAAGGGAGCACAGAGAGCCAGCTCACAGCTTTTTCATGTGCTGCCAAAGGCCTGTTGCTTCTGGCACCACCACCCGGTCTAGCACTGCTTGAGAACTCTTGTGAACTATTTTAATTATAGGGCTAGTATTTATGCAATACAGCAATAGTCAGAACACTAAAACTTATTAAAAAGGGAAGAAAAACATATTTTAGCTGATGCCACTGGGGGGTCCTTTACCTGCGGATGACAACATCCAGACAACTTTCTTTACAGATGCCAGCAGAAAGACTGCATCTTTGCAGGTGTATATGCTTGCCTGTGATATGCTTATTTTGATTGCCTAAAAAGCAGTCTAATCTACATTTAAAAAGGTATGCTGTGTTTGCAAGTACTGTCTATGTGGTGAAGCTATGTAATGTAAAAAGGAGGCTTTGAGATATTAATACTTATGCTCAATTTTTACTATAAATAAAATTAATGTATTCAGACAAAGGGCTGCTCACATTTTATATATTCTTTGTTAAAACTATCCTCAGACCTTCCACCTAATTTCCTTGCAGTTGTATCAGCGCACGTATCACCCTGTATCTGATCCCATAATTGCTCTGGGGAAGGGAATATGCCATAGTCTATTGAAAAAGCTCTGTAAATATACAGAATTTCTAATAGTTCTCATCTTCAATGAGATCTGCGTTTGCTCTGGGGACTTTGAGAAAGTTGTCTGTACTAAACAAAGTCCTGCAACATTCCTGAAGTGCTTGTGGACTTTATATTAGATACTGAGGCACTTCTTGTATGTTACGCTGTAGTTGTTTCCCATCCTAGAGAGCAGGAAGTCTCCGATTAATCTGACAGAGACCATTTTTATGAGACTTACCTCAAACAACCAAATAAGCAATGTTGCAATACCAATGGATCTCATAATAGCCGTGTAGTAATCCAGCAGGGCCTCTCTGCACCCCTTCACCCAGATATTGAGCTCCTCTGTCAGAAAATCATAGTTGTAGTGAGCGCTGTTGTTTGTCAGCTGGTACTGGATACAGGGCCGTGGGGAGCTTGGGTTGCAGCAGCTGAAGGGTACTCCATCCACCAAGAACTTTCCATCAACGTTGCTCTTTAGACGGCTGCAACAGGACAGAAAGTTTGGGCATTACAAATCTGGTATCAGCAGCAGATGGCATCTGTGATTCTTATAAAAGGACATAATGCAAGTCTGGTGGGATGTAGGCTCTCCTAAGTAACAAAAGGAAAATGGGAATATATTTCCAACTGGAAAAGTCACTTACTGCAGGAAAACTAAATTTTTCATTTGCTGCATTTCTTAAGTGTGGTATCAGCACAGTATCTCACGTGGTTCTTGGTACTGTGTGTGCAAGACGTAGATTCAATGTGGATGGAGATACTCCCTTTTTAGGTATCTGTGCTGAAAATACTAAAGACAATTTCTGAACTTGTTTATCTTGGTGCAAACTCTAATGGAAGTTATGGCCCTAGAAATCCTGTGTTTCACTACTTCTGGACTCATTTTCAACACAAGCATTCCTTAAGAGAGAACCTAATACAAGAACAACTTTTCATGCCACAGGAACCATTGGAAATTGTCTGCTGGCATTTCATGATTGTACCCATGTGCAATGGCTGGTTCGGCACATGTTTTGAGACTAATTCACAAGGGAGCTTCTACTTCTTGTAACTATACTTTTTGTAACTTTTGAAACTGTTTGTATTTATTGCTAAAAATTATTCCTTTCCCTCTCCTATAAGATCAGGAGAAAAACAAGTGGGAAAAGAAGACAGATAAAGAAATAGAAGGGAGAAAAAAAAATCATAGGATGGAAAGAGAACACAGTCTTAGATTAACCAAGAGTTTCTGGAACAGTTAAATGAATCCTTGACACCCATTTTCCTTCTATTACCTGCTCTTTAGCTAGTGTGTCCTTGTGAGGACTTCTGTTTCGATAGTAGGCTCTTCAGAGAAATAGATTTTCCAGAAATTGGAGAGTATGCAAGATGTTGAGAGATGCTCTCACACTTTGGGGAAGTAGCCTCTAAGCATGTATCTATTTTCACACACATTGCAAAAGGCTTATTTCCTCACAGCCCCACAGGTGAGAACCATGGCCTGCTTTAATGAAGCCCATGCCCTTCAGCCTTTCTTAGGGGGCCAGAATACATGAAAGACAACTTTCTCTTAGATATCCAGCTTTCACCACTTGCTAGTAGTAGAATTTTTAATATTTTCCAAAACTTATCCTCATTTATTAAGATTTACAAATCATATTTTCCTGTTCCACTACAGATGATCTGAATTAAAGGGAAGGAAGTCATCACAAGAAGCTCAATAGGCGAACAGAAGCAGCAGAAACCCTGAGGTCCAGTGTACTTCTGGTATTTTGGGACTAAATCTATCCTTCAAAAGACACATCAGCTGCTAGGAAGCTCAGGATTTGTGGCTGTGCTGGGATGACAGAATAATTGCCTTCATTGTATTGCTGTGGGCCTGCTAAATACAACCTCCTTCCTTTTTTTTGGGGGTGGGGTGGGGTGGTGGTGGTAGCGGTGGTGGTGTGTTTTGTTTTGTTTAACATTCAGTCAAAAATACCTCCCTCAAAGATCTTTCTCAGTGAGTCAGGAAGCTCATCTGCCATTTCCCACCTAGGAGTGGGTTAGGCATGAATTCCTCTCCATCTTAAAGTCTAGCTCTTCACTTTGTGGCTGTCATATTCCTGGTAACAGCAACTGAATGAAATCAATGCAGAAGAACCCAAATAATCCACTGAAACCAGACTTAAGTGTGCAAGCTGTGTAATGGGTGTAGGCAAAACCACTCACTGGGAAGCAAACAAGGAAGCGAGCCAGAGAGGTACAAAATGGAAGGCTCAAATGCAGGAGAAGAAAAAAAGACCTCACAGAGGGAGGAGAGGAAGGCCAGCACATTGTGAAAGGGAAGCTTTTACCTGGGCCAGCAAAATGCCCTGTATATTTCAGTGACATGACCCAAATATAGTACAGCATCTAAAACGGTTAAAATACAGTTTCTTAAACTACGTCTTAAGCTTTTCTTTTGATCCCAAGCATCAATCTAATTATTTTTTTTCTTCCTGCCACATGTTACAAAAAGGCATATTCTTTCTACTGCCAATAATAGCAGTTTCCAGACTTGGGTTATGTCCCCCTGCCATCCTGTTTCCTTTAGTAGAGGCAAATTAAAGAATGACGTGTCTTGGTACTGTTAGAAGGGAAGGTCTCGGTAACAGAGCTGAGGGAGTGAGACATCTGCTGCTATTTGTTGTTGCAATTCAAAGTTGTTGTGGTATTGTAGAGCAAAACTTGCTTTTGAGACTATAAAAAGATGATTTTTACCCAACCAAAGCAATGCTAGGATTGTACCGCTGTAACCTGCCTCATCCTCCTACCATCCCCATGGATTCTCTCCATTTCTTGTCACATTGTGGTGTTGGCAATGAAGATACAGAAGAGAGGGGAGGTAAGATTATGAAGGAAGTTGAAAAGTTCAGTTTTGCAAAGCTTACATGTGAGTTGAGAGTATGTCAGTTCTCAACTGCTTTGCCTCTTAATCTACCAAGTACTAATTGACATACAGTACAAGATGAAACCAATAAAAGTATTTGGTTCCTTCTCCATCTTTTCTAAACATTACCAGCTGGACTTTGCTCCAACCATTTCATATCAAACATTTCACTACCAGATTTTTTGAAATCGTAGTGTAATTTGGTTATACAGCACCAACTTGGATTCTAGCAATCAAGATGAAATTATCCAATTTATATAGAGTAAAAGAAATTATGCAATGTAATTACTTCCCTCACACACATTTCTCTGGCATTTTCTGCCCATATGCGGCAAAAATTGACTGACAGTGTATTTTCAAAATAATGGCAGAGCACAGGTGACCCTGCAGAAGAAAAGAGAGTTTAGCTAAGACCCTGGGTAAAACATTACTATTTCTGCATGTCTCTCAGAAATAAAAAGCAGTATATTTTACTTTTGTCCTCACAATAAGATACTACTCTTAAGTTCCTGTGGACCATCTTTGTTGTCATGCCACTTTTCAGTGTAGAACGCTGGATTTAAAAGACCTCTTGGGTCAGTCTGCTTTGTGTCACTGTTGCTTTCCAACTTCTTTCTTGAGAACACTTGTTCTAAAGCTTGCTTTATTTCCACAGCCAACTGCCCTTACACATGTTGGCACCCTCTTGTCCGTATTCTCCCAGGTCCTGTCCTCTGGTATATTTGCAGCTCTGCTATAATGGGAGTTTCAAGTTGCAAATTCTGTAAAGGTAAGATCTTTGGCCTCCCTTCACCTGGCTTTATTGTCACTGATTTTTGAGTTCAACAAAACAGAACACTTGACAAATGCTAGTCAAGCTTTCTGTGTTTGTCTTTCCCGGGTATATATAGCTACTTTGCTCTCATCAGTGAAGACTTTTTTCCAGCTTTAGAAGAATTGTTACATAATGGATTGTCTACTTTTAAAATTTTTTTATTGTTACCTTTTCTATTGTCTGTAAGAATTACCAGATTCTTCTTTTTGAGCACATAACTTCACAATTGCTACCTCATGTGAAGCACCAAAAAAAATTTAAAAAAGAAAAAAAAAATTCAAGGGTTTTTCTCCTCCTTTTTTATGCAGTATACATGGTGTTGGCAGTTTCTCACATGTGAACATACAGATTTGAACCTGGATTTGCAAAGTCTAATATCTTGAAGAAGAAAGATCTTTCAGTGTTTAGGATTGACTGTGCAATATATTGATAGTACAGTCCTTTTTTCTTGTCATCATCAGCTCACTATAATTGAATTTTTGAGGTAGCTAATTCACACATTAAAAAAGGAAAAATACATCTTTACCTAGCATCCCAAAAAAGTTAGCAAAAGGGAACTTTGATTGTGCATGTAGTTAGTGTATTTTGTGAGTAACATGGTCATTCTACAGTTTTTTGATTGAGACAAAGGTCCAGCAGAAATTAGTATCTGCTTGGCCTTGTAAGGAGTATGCTAGAACCCTAGAATGTTTAAACAGAAGGATGTTTTTTGCCTGAAGTACTTCAGTATTTTTGTTTTTAGAGGGAGCATATGGTCTAGACACAGTGTTATTCCCACTATTATCCACTAAAGGTTACTACATTAGGTAAACTGTGAGGGTATCTGTGAACATGCCTATGACCAAAAAAAGGTTATCTCTTCTTGATTTAGACTTGTTAACAGAGTTATTTAGAATGATCTTTGAGAGGAGCCTTCTAGCCACAGGACACTGTTTAAATAAGGAGGAAAAACACTGCCAGAATTTTTGGCTGATGGCAGAGAACAAGCAGTTTTGCCATTTTCTCTTTAATGTCAATGCATCTCAGGATCTTTTGACATGAGTGTTACTTTCTGTTCAATACAAATTCTTCTTGAATGAGGCTTTTTCCTAGATTTTTTTGTTATGGCAAGTAAGTACTTACTCCAGAACTTCCTTGGAAGCCATATTCAGATAACGAGCAGATACCCACTGAATTTCAAACCAGTCTCTAAAGCCATTGTTTCCACAGCATTGGAATCCAATTTGTAACATATCCACTGTTTTCTTTAAGAAACATCGTCCAGGTATGTCTGTGTCCTTATAGAACTTAATAGCATCCTTCAATCCCAGATAGAGAGACTCTTCCAGCTCGTTCCTCATGGTATAGCACATGAGAGCACCCACCAGGATGCAGAAAGTAAAACAGAAGGTACACACGATGTATGGGAGCATAACTAGTTTCCACCGAGAGAACTTGTTGGCATCTGAGCAGTCATAGCAGATCTTGCCACCCAGAAAGTTGATAATACATGCTATGACCCCTACAGAGATCAGCATGTTGGGGACAGAGTTAACGTCCCCTTTTGCCATCACTTCGTTGCGCTTCTTGATCTCTATTTTCAGAAAGAGGCCAAGGCTGAAGAGAATGATCCCGCTCACTACAGAAACCCAGTTGAGAATCCATAAGATCTGAGCCAATTTGTCCCTTTTAGTTTTGGTGAATTTTACTCTGAGGACAGCCATAGTCAGATCAGCATTAGGAAGAGAACCGTAGGTCAAGGAAAGCTCGTAAGCTGATTAGGAGCATGTATCCAAGGCACGCAGTAGAAATCTGAAGAAGAGAGAGAGAGATTACTGTCTGTTTGACTGGGTATTTATAGAGACTATAGAAAACTTCCTGTATAGCCTCACACACTCTAAGTCCTGCTAAGGGAGTGCCCCAGTGAAATCTGTTGTGTAAATTTCATACAATGTGAATCACTTAAAAACCCCCAAAATTCTAAGGACCAACTAGAGCAATCAAAAACAAGTGAACAGTAGAATCAAATGAACTCTGTATTCCTATGGATTTTTATCAAGAGCGATTTTCTAAGCAGATTTTCTGATGTCTGGAAGTCAGCTGCTCTGCTGTCTTTCCCTCCAGAAGACTCACAGTGCCTTTCACTTCTACTTGTTGCCTGTATTTTCTTGATGATTCTAGGAATTTATAATTCTTACTGTGTCATGGTCAGATTTGCATTCAAAAGTTGAACAAGCAGGACAAATAAGCAGATATATACAGCATAATGGCATAAGCCTTTTTTCCATATGGAAAAAAAGTGAAAATAGTACCAGAAACACAGTATCCTATGGGTATTTTTAGTCATTTCATCGAATATGTGCAGTAAAACATGATTTTGCTAGCAAAAAGCAGTTTTATTCCTACACTTATACTATTAAGGTCTGATCAGTCTGGCAACAACTGCAGGGAGAACAGACTGTGGTTATCCACAGACACAAAGTGTTCAACAAATAGTTAAACTATCAATGACCATGTTGGTTTTCTAGAAAATATTATCAAAATTTTATTAACTTTTAAGTGCTACGCTCTGAGTATATTACTGGTGAACAAACCATCCTCCACTGTGTATTTCCACTTGATCTGCCACAAAAGCACTACCATTTCTATGTGAAGTAACATACCACCCTAAAAAAAAAGAAGAAAATCTTCACACCTTAAGAAAAAAATCTGCAGTTTAAGATGCCCTGTTTCTTTCTCTACCTGATTGCCCTTCCTTTCCTTCTGAAAGTTCTTATTAAAAATCAGTTTTTGGAATAGCGTGATACATTAAATGAGGCCTATTTAATCCTTAGGGACTCAATGTTACTGTCCTAACCTCTGCTCCTGCAGCTAAAGTTGCTTGTTCTTTCCCTTTGGCCTGAGAACTGTGATAATCACACCTTATTTCAACCCTCCTACCACCTGTAGACTGGTTTTCTTTCCCTGTCCCCAAGTTCCAGTCAGAATCCTAAACTTCATTCCTGGTTGCACTTTCTGCAATAACCTTGACTTCTTTACTGTCCGTTGGAAGTGTTTCCATTCTCCCATCTGAAGAAGACTGTGCAGCCCAAGGGACACCACAATATTTTTTGAAGGGGAACCAGTTAAAAAAATTACAGGGAGCTACTCATGTTTTGTGTCATTTATATCTTGTATATTTTATTAGCTTGTTTTTGATACACCTACTCTTATGTTATTAACAGTTCCTTAATAAATTTCCCATGTGATCTACAGGCTCTTTTGTTTTTCTCTCCAAAAATCACAATGATGGGCATAAAATATATTCAGAGAGACGACTCCTGACCCAAGTTTCAAATCTGGTATTTCAGAGTTTCACAGCTAAAGGAGGACTTCTGTGTTTCAAGGTCTGTCTTCTTTTCCCCAGCTATTAGTGGATCTAAGAAAAGATAGCATCTTTCCCAGCACTTTTAACCTTGCTTCTGTGCAACACAACTAATAACTTCTCTTTTGCACCTCTCCAGTTATATCACAACCACAGGCAGAAAGCAGCTAATAACATCGAAGAGCTAAAACCTGTTAGAGCTGGAGACAATGTGGTTTTGGTGTACGTGATGTGGATGTAGAACTATGCTGCAGTACCTCAGGATCAAACCATGAACTTTTACCCATCTTCAGTACTTCCGATGCTTCATGATTGCCTTTCCTCAACACGTGCAAGATATATGGAGTTCTTTCTTTCCTCCCCAGAAAACCTGCTCTCAGCATGGTCTTGTACTAATTCAGTAATTTGCATTAGAGTGATTTTATACTATACAACTATGTATTTATAGGATTATACAGTCATCTAATTCCACTAATACAATGGCATTTATAAACAGTAAAATGTAATCCTGTAAATTTGGCGAAATAGAGAAGTATAAGCAGCATTATTCTTGTTTAATACTTTTTAAGCTAGTGGACTCTACTACTTAACTTCATCTGAATAAAACCTGGTATCAGCTAAAACAGCAGGAAAACCAGCTGCAGACAAGCTGTACAGAAGCAGGGCTACACCTACCTACAGAAGGATCCACAGCTGCAATGAAGCTTAACATTGGGTAAGCAGATTGTCGTAGAGTACAGTTTAAAAAGGTAATGGTATCCCAGCATCTTCATCTCTCTGTGTCGGAAGGAATCATTTCTACTCGTACAGGCGAGGAATAGGTTGTTCCATTCGTATTAGGATATGGTTAGATATCTTCATGCATTTGAGTATTAAAACATTTTAATGCCTGTGAGATCTAATTCATTCATGTTGCATTTATTTTCTCCTGCATTTACAGAGGGAACTAATTCCCCTCAAAATTATTCATCTCTGTATATCTTTTGTACAATACACAGAGTAGTGTGCAAAATGCACAGTATTTTTTCTTACTGGTCTTATTTCCAAAGGTGTTGAGGCCAGCAGCTCTCTGACTTTAAAAACAGGGTCCTAATTTTAATGATTGTTAAGGCTGATCATCAGTTATGGTTGAGTATCGATTGCAATCATATTGTGATAATCGTATCGACTATCATGATGAAATACTGACTATTGATAGATACCTCTGTACAAACAAGTGCAGAGCACAGTAATTTATAAAATGGCAACACTTTCTTCACACTATTCTTCTACGGTATCTTTCCGATCTCATTTAAAAAGATCATGCTCTGCTGGCACAGAATTAAGCCTCCACATGAATTCAGCTGACAGCCTGTCTGCTAAGCCTGAAGACAGTATCTTTGATTGCTTCACCAGTTAAGCAGTTCATGACTTGAACTTAAATAGCTGCAGATGGCTGCTGCAAATAGGTTTATTTGCCCCTGATACTCAAGTCTCAGAGCTCACAATAGAGAGAATCTGTTGTGAAATTTCCTAGCTCCTGATACGCAGTTCGCATTCAATGGCCAGTGTACGTAAGTGCATCATTCACTGTTCGTGTATGACATCATACATGTATCACTCATACATGTATGTATTTGCAAAATGCCTCTAAATTGTTGGGCACAGATATAGGTTATGGTGTCACTGAGAACACCCTACTTGCCAAACATCTTTTTCTTTAACATTAGAACAAAAGTTGTAAACAGTTCTACCTTTACTTAAAATTCATCTACTCAAGAGGCACCGTTGATTTTGGAAGATGTAAATTTGAGACTTTCTGTCGTATTCTAGCCATAAAGAAATTTGAAGCTGAATTCCACAAGCCGGGAGACATTCAATCTCATATGGCTATTCTGATATAGCTCCTTCCCCCATTTACAAATATCTAAAGTTAAAAAAATGAAAAATTTATGTGCAAGAGCAACTCTACTAGTAAGTCCTTGCCTCCAATAATTCTCATGTGGTATTTCCAGCTTCCTTGGTGCAATTTTAGTATTGTTGTAAGACCAGATTTCATGGAATATTCACATTCACCTAACAGAGGTACCTATGCCACAGTCCTCCAGCAGTATACGATCTGCTATTTCGTATGAGCCATACTGCCAGAGGAAAGGGGTGGAACGACTGGTTGTTGTAGTGCGGCGATCACTCGTTGACTGACCCCGGCTGTCACTGATATACCTAGGAATGCACAAAGGATCTTTGGGATAACTGTGCTTCTCATGAAACTTTGAGTGCATCAAGTCTGGGACAGAAGAACAATTTACCTAGTCTGTTCCTGTGTTCCCAGCTTCTACATGGATATTTCTCTTGAGATTATTTGTTCCTATGCTAACAGTTTACTGAATTTATTTTAAATAATGAGAAGACTCTCTTCCCATCATAATGAATTTTGTAAATATACCATAACGTTATTCTTTCCCTAACTGTTCAATGAAGTATAAAATACATCTTATTAACATAAGATGTATTGGAACACGCCTACTGCCCTGTAGTAGCTGAAAGAACTGAAGTGCAGTTATGAGCTAAAAGTGCCATTGTCTTGCTCTGCAATATGTATCTGTTCTTCTCCGAGTGATATTTAGTAGTGGGCTACCGTAAAACCACAAACGCTCCCAGTAGTTCAGTGGAACTAACACTTCTTAGAAACACACCTCACCATTGCACATGAGCCAGTCCAGAGTTAAGAAGCATATACACACAGACATTTTATCCCCAGCTACGGGACGGCAAGCTGGATTTTATTCTATAAAGGGAGAAATATTTCTTTCAACAGAAGAAGCCAAATAAATGTGGAAATCTCTCCCATATTATCGATATTGTTCTCAAGCTCTCCTTGTCTAACTCACTTCAAACACAGCTTCCACCAGCATACTGTAGCTTTTTTTTTCCAAGATGCCACCTACCTGTTCCTTTCCTATCAAATTCCCCTAACTACAGAGAATAAGACATAGCACAGCTATTTATTTGTTTATAATGCTGACTTATCAGATGCAAATTGTCCAAATAAATTTGGCTTGCAATTTCATCATAAACCCCATCTTACCAATTTCACTAAAATCTGCCATTTTAGCCAAACACACATTCCTATCTGTGATTTATTGTAACAGAAACCACTAACCTGCTTCAGAGGACTGAACAGGATCTTGAAACTGGTAACTTGCCGAGTACAGGGGAGAAAATACCTGGATCAGGCATCCTGAGGAAGAATGAAGTACTGATTTCCTGATGTCTGTGTAGTTCTTCTGTCTTTACACTGACACACCAGTGGAGATGGAGAAAAAGACTTCAACTCTCCTGCCCATGCTAATCTCTCTTTCATCTCTAATCGCAGCTAAGAGATTTATTTCAAGGGTCTTATGCCACCAGGTTAAATCCTGCAAAACAGGCCAATTAACTGAGTGTGAACTGAGATGTGACCAACAAAATGGATTTATACTAACGTCTTTTACCTTTTTACCCCCCAGAGGGCTGGGCTAGTAAGCAACAGAGACTGTTCTTCACTACCTGCTGATGTTTTCATTAGTTCTTAATTTGTTCTTAACAATAAATATGGGTCTAAGAGAGAGAAGAATGAGAATAATGAAACTTTGTGCATCTGTGGGAAGGGAAAGTCTATCTTAGGCAATCATCATTTGCATTCACTATTATGTGCCTTACCCATCATTCCATATTTTGTCTCTTTGGGTGGAATTGTCTGTCCTCTGTGTATTGACTGTGACTGTGTCCAAGGAAGGAATTCAAGTAACCAAGAGCAATTGGATCATCCTGTATGACTCACAGTAGATTCTGGTTTGGGAAGCTTTCCAGGTTCAAGAACAATCTAGTCGAAACCTCTGTCCTAGACTCTTAAAAGCTTTATCCCAAGCCAGAAGCAAAAGCATCTTGTTCTCTGGCACTTCTGAGCCCAGCATGTAGCAATTTGTGGGATGGGCATGGCCAGGTTGAACTGGCAACAGTAGCAGCAACAAGCCGAGTCTGCAGCAATGCTTGATCAAGTTAGTGGTGATGTTAGTACCAGAACCGAATCGCTAAGCAGGACCAGGTTTGGTCTATAGGGTCCATAATACATCACCACAGCAGAGACAGTTCAGTGAGCACATGACTGACTGCAAGGGACCCTGCACAAGGGATTGTAATGCATATGAATATTCTCAGAAGCATAAACTGTCCTCTCCCAGCTAATGATGAGCAATAAACCAATACCATGACATTACTGTGATTCTAACTCTGTATTCTTGGAATATGCCTGCTCACCTCGTTTACGGTCTCATGCTTTCATAAAGATAGACACCCCTCTGCATGCATCAGTATTATCACACTTATTATCAGGGAAGGGCGAAAGATTAGTTATCAGCGCAACTCAGTCTGTCAAAGTCTTGAGTAAAGCAGAGACTGGAAGATCTAACTACAATATTCTAAGAAGAAAAAACAATTAAGACTTGTTCGCTTGCCAGAAGTTATTTCATACATTACTGTGTGGAAGAGGGAGGCTCATAATTGCCAGTGTCAGTCTGTGCCTCCACGGGGTGAAAAATCCCAAGGATGTGTCCCAGTGGGATAAAGACATACAGTGAAATTCTCTCCCTTTTTCAGTTTTCTGATACAATCAAACTCATAACTAATGTTTATGCTCAAAGCTCCATCCAGCAATGCATCATCTAGGACCGTATGGCAAATTCATACCGAACAGCTTCCTTGGTGTGTGTGGGATCCCTGGAGCCACACAGGCTCAATGTGCCTTTTGCTGGCAACTTCAGTTCAGAAAAATATAATTTACCGTACCTTCACCTTTTTAAAGAAAATATCTGAAGTAGGGCTTCCAGCTTTCTATCTTGCCTATGTGCAGATGTACAGCACATCCAGGCAGCTTCAGATCAAGAGCATATCTGATACATCTGGGACCCGTTGGACCTACTGCATATGGACCACACAAATGCTTGCATATGATCAAATATACCCCAACTGCATTGAATTAGTCCTGTGCACATGGATCATTTGTGCTTTGGACTTGTGTATCTGTGCAGACCACAAGGAATATGTTAGATCTGTTCAAACATGTACATTTGTGTACGGATCAACTCTACGGAGCATATTCTACAGGTATAATATATTCCTTGTGGACAGCACAAGTACACAAACATACACATTTGCCTGCGATTTTTGAGCTATTGCTCTGGCTGGGATGTGATATATTAGAAATCCTACACAAGTGTCTGAAGTCCTTTTCTACGCCCATGTTCACGTGTGAACCCCTCCCCGCATCTGTGGAACTCCAGACATATGTTATCCCTGAGTATTAGAAAACCTTATTGGCTCAGATACCTACTAGTAGAAAAATGCACCGTCCCTGTTGCTGCTTTGCAGTATAAACCCAGTACTCGCATGCAGGAAAGAAAGCAAGCAGAAGATGGCAGTGCTGCTGCACGTAGGGTTTGGGTTGCTGTTGTTTTTTTGTGGTTTGGGTTTTTTTTTTCTACAATCCAAAGTAAGACCCTTTCTTTTATTTGTGTTTGAGAGATTAGAGGTCACTCACACAGCTAGTGGCAGCTCAGGAATGCATCATTGTAAGAAATAACTTAAAACCAGTCTTACTGCAATTAGAGGTCAATGCTACCTGTGTTTTTTACTCCATTTCATATTGGGAAATGGTTTCAGCTGCAAAGTTAATACTAAAAATTGAATTATTCAGAAATTAGTTTTGTTTTATGGCCATCTATAACTAACCATGATGCACTTTCTTACAGACCGGCTGGGAAGCCTGGATACCAAGACCATAATGACAGAGTAGCATTTTGTAACTCAGCAGGAGTGGTTGTACCTGTGGTTCTGCTATCCATCACCCAGTGGTGTAGAAAGAAAACTCACACTTTCCTGCTAACTGTGGAGATTGCTGTGCTGTGGTTTTGGATCTGAGAGAGGTAAGTTTAATAAATGTTTGGGCAATTACTTGTCTGTTTAGTACCACTCATATATAAATCTGCAAGCAAGGACAGACGTGTTACAAATTAGCCTGGTTAAATGGCTAGTTGGGATGATATATGCTGCAAAATTGAATTTTATATCATTTCCAAAAATTAATGTTTTATTTTTATATTTGGATGGCTTTAAATTTCATCTTGTATTTAATGTAAATGATAACTAAAGAGAAGAGATTTTGGTGTAATGGACTAAACCTGGAGGCACTCAGTAAGTCTGACACAAGCAGGTACTATACAACCTTTCTTCAACGTGTCAGTGCTTCAGAGGGAGACTGCATGTTCTGAAAGAGATTCTCTCTGATGTGTTAATGAGGAGAGGGCATGAAAAAGGGAATTCAGGCCATCTGCTTTTTTTGGCTTTGGTAAAGTTGTGAACGACACAGTAGATACTGAGAGGCGTAAGTTATTAGGCAAACAGAAGCAATTGGGTCTTTACAGAATATTCATCTCCCAATTACATTTTTGAACTTTTAGGAAGGAAGTATAGTGGTATCTAGATGATTATGGTTGTTTTATTTAGATGAAGATACCTAAGTTAAATCACAACACTTGAAATTCTTATGGATTTGTAGAGATGGCAGAGGGAATGTCAAAACTCAAAGGCAAGAGGTAATGGGGATAGACAGTAATTTAAAAGAACCTAGTTTGTACATTAGGATGCCACAAAGCTTATTGCAAACCAGGTCAATTGTATGTTTTTACAACTACAGCTATACACTGCACTACAGTTGTGCCAGAAGACCCGCTGTACTATGTTCAAGGTAAAATACAAATACCGTAACTGTGGCTCATTTCATTGCCTGAAAAACATCACAGATCAAGGGATTCAGAAAAAGAAGTATTATAATTTTCATTTTTCAGATATTTAAAGAATATAACAATATGGATGATGGAGCAAGTCCCAGGCAAAAAGGAAATTATAGAAGACTTGCATGAACTGCACTGCACATGTACTGCTAGTCTTCAGGGCTCCTGTATATTCCAGGAAACACCATGCAGGTACCTATCAAGCTGGCTCTGATTTCAATCCATAGGAGCTGTACTGCCCATAAACTGAGTCATCCACTCCTGACTCATAGTGAGTCATTACAAATGGAAAACTAAGGCACAGAAATAGTGTATTCACCTTAAAATCAGACCAGCAGTCTATGGTAAAGCTGGAAAGTGAACCTGTATTTTAAATTGGTTGGTAACCTAAAACTTCCACCTTGGCTGTAACTTTTCTCTGAAGATTAGAAACCATTTTTACAACCTTATGCTTTATTAGACCATGCAGCAATCTTGCTTTTCACTTTCATACTTTACTCACTATGGACCGTAGCGAGGTGGGTGTTGGTCTCTTCTCCTAAGTAACAAGTGATAGGACAAGAAGAAACAACCTCAAGTTGCACCAGGGGAGGCTTAGATTGGACATTAGGAAAAATTTCTTCACCAAAAGGTTTGTCAAGCATTGGAAGAGGCTGCCCAGGGAAGTGGTTGAGTCACCATCCCTGGAGGTATTTAGAAGATGTGTAGATATGGCACTTATGGACATGGTGGACTTGGCAGTGCTAGGTTAACAGTTGGACTTAGTGATCTTAAAAGTCTTTTCCAACCTAAATGATTCTTTGATTCTATGTGGGTCGAGGCAATCCCATGCACAAATACAGGCTAGGCAGAGAGTGGATTGAGAGCAGCCCTGAGGAGAGGGACTTGGGGGTGTTGATAGATGAGAGGCTCAACTTGAGCCAGCAATGTGCACTTGCAGCCCGGAAGGCCAACTGCATCCTGGGCTGCATCAAAAGAAGTGTGGCCAGCACGTCGAAGGAGGTGATTCTGTCCCCTACTCCACTCTCATGACACCCCACTTGGAATACTGTGTCCAGCTCTGGAGCCCCCAACATAAGAAGGACATGGACCTGTTGGAGTGGGCCCAGAGGAGGGCCACGAGGATGATCAGAGGGCTGGAGCACCTCTCCTACGAAGACAGGCTGAGAGTTGGGGTTGTTCAGCCTGGAGAAGAGAAGGCTCCAGGGAGACCTTATAGCAGCCTTCCAGTATCTGAAGGGGGCCTACAAGAAAGCTGGAGAGGGACTTTTTACAAGGGCATGTAGTGATAGGATGAGGGTTAATGGCTTCAAACCGGAAGAGGGTAGATTTAGATTAGATCTCAGGAAGAAATTTTTCACTCTGAGGGTGGTGAGGCACTGGAACAGGTTGCCCAGGGAAGCTGTGGAGGCCCCATCCCTGGAAGTGTTCAAGGCCAGGTTGGATGAGGCTTTGAGCAATCTGGTCTAGTGGGAGGTGTCCCTGCCCATGGCAAGGGGGTTGGAACTAGATGTTCTTTAAGGTCCCTTCCAACCTAAACCATTCTATGATTCTATGATCACAAGCCAGTCATCAGTACGCTTTTTGCAAAATGGAATTATACACATACTATGAGGGCTCACAACAGAATTCCCCTTACATAATTTCCTTTTTCTATTCCGTATCTCATACCATCAATACTTTGGTGCACTGTACTGCCAATTAACCCATCTTCCCCTAGCGAAGTAGTCAGACATAGACTCTCACATTTCTCCTCGAAGAGACCTCCTGTAGACCTCCTATACTGATCAGGAAGTCTCCCTGTTCCCATCTTATTACAAACATGATGTTGATGCTGGTTTTCACTCTCTAGACACCATTTGAACTGAACAATGTTACTCAGAACACCTTGTAGGGAATCTGAGATTCTTTTAGAAAGAAAAGAGACGGTTACAAGAAAAAAAAAAAGAGAGATTCACAAAGTTTTTGAAGCTGTCAAATAGACAAAAACCAGCACCTAGACACAGTGCTCTTAGTGCTCTTCTGAAAAAGATCCAAGATCCCTCTGTCCTTTCAGTGGTGACTTTCTGCGTCTAGAAGTCGTGATCTATGAAAAAAGACTGAAGGAACTTGGTTTTCTTAGTGTAGAAAAGACCGATGGTGAGAGGTGAAAATTGTGTTCAAGTAATTTTAAGGTAGTTGCACAGAGAAAGAGAATAAATTCCTTTGGTGATAGGAGGAGGAACAATGGGTGAAATCTTTCTTTTCGTGAGAAGAGTGAAACAGCCCATGAAAAATCTGAATTTCCATCAACAGAGTACTTTTAGAAGAGGTTGACAAATACTAGCCAGGAATGTTTTAAGGACAGTTGGTCCTTCCTTGGAAAGAGGGCTGAACTAGATGTCTCAAGGTCTTTGATTTTTCATTTGCTATGAACTGGATGTCTGTTTAAACATCTACAAAACTTTATTAAGTGCTATCTCATCTTTGGACAACACTTCTTTTGCTCATTGACTTTTGCCTGAAATGTGAGCTTGTAAAATGTGTTTTCCTTTCTACTCTTCAGTGACAGCATTGTTTCCACCTCCATTTATATATTCATTTTTAGGTACAATTTTCAACAAATTCTAAGATTTGGTGGATGTTCATTTTCTGACTAACCAAACCTATGAATTTTCCATCTCTTGGGAATGAATAATTATGAAGTCTGTGCATCTTACTATCTACCCCCCCTCCCCCTTTTATTTTTTCTTTCTTTTTATCTCTTCTCTTTTCTGACAATCATTTGATTTCTGACACTCAAAAAAATTTTCTGGAGCTTTGTCTCCTACTTCTGTGGTCAACTAAGCAGAAACATTATTCAGAACTTCTGACTCAAACAGAAATAAATAAATTACCCCAGCACACTGATGTCTAGGCAAAGAAGTTCCAAGAAAAGTATTTGAAACCAAGGAGTCTGTACTTCACAGGATGAATCATCTACTCCCATACACATTTATTTCAAGAAAATAGCAGGAGAGTTCAGAAGGTCTTACAGATTGTTAATCATGTCACCCCTCTCCATTGGCAGATATATGCATATGTTTGTGTATAGGTGTGGTTTTTAATTTGTAAAGATTCGTTGAAGAAACATTAGATCATTCCTTTCAGACACAAAACACTGATGAAAATTTTCACATTTCCCTTATCCCGTAAGGAAGAAGATTTCCAGGAAAGCAAACTTATTTTTCCATGATGATCCATGAAGCCTGAGAAAGCAGAAGTTGAACCTCTAGAAAGTTGTGTTCCATCTGTACACAATCCTCAAAGTTCTGATCTAGTTCTTCAAACAAGAAAGAAAGACATTGGGAGTTTATACACGGGTATATTCTCATTCTCTGTTTTTTTTTTAAATAAAAAAATCATAAAAGCTAGAGCTGTGTCCAGTTGTGCCCAGAAATAGCGTGCTGTCACTTCAATCTGTACAGCTTGTTTCTCTGTATTTTTTAAATTCAGACCAGTTCTATTTATTGCCCCATTAAGTGATTTAATACTTATTATTAAATATTGAAGCTATATTAGACATGTAAGAATATCTTTACAGGACTGGGAATCATTTTTCAGTAAGTTAAGCTTATCAGCAAATTGTATTGCCATGCATATACCACGCACATACCAGCACAACTAAATTTTTCTCTCTCTTTTTTTTTTATTCACAGCTTTCCATAGCAACTACTTGGTTATAATAAAGTTTGGTCAGGTAAGCCTTTGGAACTTGGAGTCATTTCTGACGGTAATCCTCCTGCTCTCCAACTTCAGAGTTCTGGTCTACAGTACTTTTCTTTTGTCTCCTTGCAGTCTACAGCCAAGCTAGACATTTAGGACTGAACTAAGACAAGACACAGTCTGCTTTACTGATTTACTTTGCACCGAGATATTTAAAAATCTTCAGAACAAATGCAGAGGTGTCTATTTGTGGTGGCTTACAGCTATTGACTAACTTTGCTAAGTAACTTCATTCTCCCTCTATTTTGGAAGTAACAGCCTAAAGTTTCTGCTGATATAATCATTCTGACTTCAGAAAAGTTAAACCAGTAGACAATTGTTTCCAGTACTTGTTCTTCTCCATCCCAAGATGAAATTCACCTCTTGGCAAGATCTGAACCTTTGTTGATGCAAACAATGATTTTCCCCTTCCTGTGATTTTAATAATTTATTTATAAAAAGTAAGTTTTTTGGTATAATTTATGATAAAAATGTTAACTTAATTTCAGTGTGTTTCTCAGGAATAATGAAAATGATGTAATAGTTTTAAGAAAAAATATTTAGGTTTACTGTTTACATGCACAGACAGGTAAAATGCACATACAAGAATCACCTTCCAGAGAATATTCATAGCAGGAATGGACTCAGAGATTTGCAACAGATTTGAGTCAGAAGCTCCCCTTCTTTCCCCTTTTCTTTCTACATAAGTACTAGTAAACTAAAATGACTAGATTAATTCACAGTCACATCAGAGTTAAATGTTTATCTGTACTGGGGTACTGCACTTCAACATGCTTGCAAGAGCTTTCTAGTTTTTTTTGGAGGACCTAGGATGCTCTTATCCTTCCATGCAGATTCAGAAGTGTCTCTTCACTCACATATGTTTGATATATCGATTCAAAGGCTGCATGATAAACTCTCATACAAAAACCCAGAAGTTATATCAGGACATACGAAATACCCTACAGGGTCAGGGTCAGACCAGTTATCTACCTGGCTCTCTAGTCTGTCTCTAACAGTAGCAAGAGTGGATACTATTTAGAGGCACTGTTTACAGTTAATCCCCCTTTTACTCCCCCTGCATCCAAAACTGTTCTTAATGGCATGTTATGGAATACCAGATAATTATCACACAAAGCCAGATACAGCAACAGTTGGTTAAAAGATAAGAACAAGGTTATAGTTACACTGAAAAAAGAGGCACATTCTTACATTGAGATAGCCAATTAGAATGAGCAACGTAAAACCTGAATAAAGGGCTTAGGACAGTTTTTGGCCCAGGGTAACGGGTAACTTTTTCCAGGCCCAATCAACACTATGCCGCTAAGCTTAACTACCTGTACTACTGCAAAAAAGCTAGAGTGGCTTGATTCCATAGTTACATAAGGATAGAGATTTTAATGTGTTGGGGTTTTGTTTTTTTTTTTTCTGGTGAAGATATTCTGCAAGTTTGCACTGATAGGAGGAAACGCTGGCATTTGTTATATTTACCATCATCTTTGAACCAAAAATAGCAGACCAGAAAGCCTTGAAAAACCTCTTGCTATATTTCTGGAGCAGTGAATTAAAAAAGATGAGATCTTTTCTGTAAAGACCTCCTTCACTTAAGTGGAAACAGATTTGCCTTTTGAGAAGACTCAGTTTTAGTTTTTTTTTTTCCCTGCTTGACTTCTATTTGAACCATTCAGGTTTTGTCTACTTATGAAGAGTCCATGGTAACTGAAATCTAACAGATTGCTAGAACTTTAACTGATGATGAAGAGAAAGAGTATTTGGTCTTTTAAAGCTTGCAGCATGCATGCTGACTTACAGTGCGCTAAGAAGACATGTATTCATGATGTGATTTCCATGATATTGTGCATGACAATGCAGTTATATTATATAATGAATTAACTTGTGAAGTTACAAAGTGATGAGAGAAAACATGTGCCTTGGATTAGAAATGTTAAACAGGTAAACAGACAAACCAGATAAACAAGTTTGTTAAGGCCAAACAAGTTTGTTAAGGCCTTTCCATTCTCTTTAATTGAATCAGAAAATTTTCCTGAAGAATTGTACACCTCAGGCAATACATCAATTATTTGGGGAACAATAAAGTATCCTTCACAGATGGATTCATATTCATGAGCTCCCCATTACACCTAGCACACAGCAAGTTTTGTTGGCATTACTTAAAATTAGAGGTTGTTAGGGCATTCATCTACCTTCCATTGTAATTTGGGATAAAAAGTACTGTCTAGTTTAGAGGGAGTGTGAAAAAATAATTTAGTGCATAAGAAGAGTAGGTGTAAGGAGCAGGCCTAACCTAGAATAATTGTCACTGTTGCAATGCCTTTAAGACAGGTTTGGAAGAATATGTAGCTTCAGTAGAATATTCTCCATCAGAGAAACTGTAAATACCTATCAAAGGTAAGCAAAACTCATAATTAATTTTTTCAATTGGGGAAAAGATGTACTATTTAAAAAAAAAAAAAAAGAAAAAAAGCAACATTCCCCAGTTACTTCAAACAAGATTCATTCACAAAATGAACATTTCTTCGTAATATCATCTTTCTTATTAACTGCTTCAATTGTTAGTTAGGACACATTATACACACACACATCCTCTGTATGTAGAGGAATATATGCTTATCACCAGTGCTGTATCCACACCACTACCACTGGTGAACCGCTGCTTGAGGTAGTTCACTTTGTGACTGAAGCTGACATTGAGCAAGTCACAACTGTTTGGGCTCACTGTTAGATTGGGTTCACAGCTCCCACTGCCGGGTAACTCATTTGTAAACTACAAGCACTAAGATCTCTCTACTCATAAAGCAGCAGTAGAAGACACTGTTTTCTAACCTTACTCTTTGACTATGATCTGCTTGTGACGAACGAAGAAAGGGCTTAAATTATTGACACTTTCATCATCTTACCTGCCTGACAGGAGGGAAATATAAGCTTCCTTTTTTGTTTTTCTTTTTTTTTTAAAGAAACTTCACGAGGGGAAAACTGCAGCGCGTTTACTTGCTTCATCCAAACTTGCTGTGAGCACAGCAGATCTGTCCTTCCCTTTTCTCACAGAACAGGTCTCTCCTAGCTGCCGGTCTGCCAGATGGATCCAGCCTCTGTGTTGACACCGTGGCCTACAAACGTGTCCCGTCGGCTGCTGCGCCATGGCACGCCGGCACCCACCGAAGAGCGCCCGCTCCATCCCCTCACGAGGCTGGAGAGTCCTGCCTGCAATAAGGAGTCACGGGTGACGGCTGAAGCCGCCTCTTCGAAGGAGGTACTGGCCTAGGCGACGGACACATCAACCGCTTCCTAGTGCGGCGGCGTGCAGCCCACGGGCGACGGCCCTGCTGCGTCCTTAGGGCAGCGTTTGCGCGGCAGGGGACAGCAGTCCCTCAGGCGACGCGAGGGGCCGGCCTCCCCCGCCCAAGCCTCTCTCTCCTCAGCCCGCTCGCCCCGCCGCGGCACGACGGAGGCAGGGCAGCGGCCTGGGCTCACGCAGGCCCCGGGCGCCGCCCGGGGTGCGGGCAACTTCGCCGGTGAGGCCCGGGGATAGCCGAGCCCGGGCTGCTGAGGCGGAGGCCGGTACCGCAGCGAGGACGCAGCTCTCCCCCCGGACCAGTGCGGGCGCTGCAGCGGGGAGAGGCCCTGCGGCGGCGAGCGCCGTGGGCCAGCCTCCATCCCTCTCAGGGCGCTGCCCGCCGTCTCCTCGCAACCTCGGCGGGAAACAGCCCTGGCCGGCCGGCCCGCCGCCATCGCGGCGGGGGACTACAGCGCCCAGCGGGCACCTCGGCCCCGAGGCTGCGCGGGGGCGGACGCCGCTGGTAACGGGGCTCGCCGGCTCTCAACCAACCCCGCGCACAGCGCCGTTTCCAGGTGCGCCCGCCTCCGGTACCCTAATTGATCACGCTGACAACCAATCGCCCGGGAGGAGTCTCCGCGGCTGCCCAATCACTGCTGCGACTGGGATGCGGGCGGTGCCCTGGAGGACAGCCGGCTCGGTGGCGCCGCGGCTGAGGAAGGGCGAGAGCGGGGGAGGTGGCGCGGGCGAGCGTCGGTCGGGACTGCCGCAGGGATGGCGGCGGCGGCGGCGGCCGCGAGGGGGTTAACCCCGACGGGGAGGGCCGCGGACCCCTCCGTAACCCCCTGAGCGCCCCTTCGCGCTGCACGTAGCCGTTATCCCTCCCCGCGGGCGGGCCGGCGCCGTCCCAGCACTGCAGTCGCCATAGAGACCGCGCCGCACGCCATGGGGCGGAGGCTGGGCCGGAGGCTGGGCCGGGGGGCGCCGCTCTAGCCCCCCCTTCCCCCCACCCCCCACGCCCAGCTCCGCGCAGGCCATCCCCCGCGGCGGCTGGGGGCGCCGGGCTCCGCAGGGACTCGCCGTGCCGCTCGGAGCCGCCGCCGCCGCCTCGGCCCCGTTCCAGGTGAGGAGACGCGGCGCTCCGCGGCGGCCGTCGCCGTTACCCCTGCGCGCCCGCCGGCGCGGGCCCCGGCAGCCGCGGGGAGGTGTCCCCGGGGGCCGCTCCGGCCGCTTCCGCGGGGCGCGGCCCTTGGGCTCCGGCGGGAGAACCCCCGCCGCCGGCCCGGCCGCGGCGGTTGCTGCGTGGGAGCCGCGTCGCGGTTCCTCTCCCCGCGGGAGAGGGAGTTTGCCGGGAGCGGGAGCTCCGGGGGGGCCACGGCTCGCCCCGAGGGGGGCTTATTGCAGCAGGGGGTGCGCAGGCAGGACGGGGCCATCCCGTCTGTGGAGTTGAGGTCAGCAGTCATCGCCGCCCCGGCCTCTACGGAGAATTCAAATTTATAGGCACCAGATTTTTTTTTGTCCCTCCCACTTGCTGCAAGAAGGCAAACGATACAGATAATTTACGTGTTCTGGTGGCGAAACATCGCTGTTTTAAAATAGCCGTGTCTATATTTCCAGTTCTTAGTTGTGGTATGCGTGTAAGGGATGCGTATGTGGGCAAGGCTGGATGGGGAATCAGTCTGTCTGTCGTCTGGCGCTTTAAGTGCCGGAGCCATTAACAGCAGTTGCATCAATATATGAATACAGATATGCCTGGCTAGGCCGCAGATGCACTCGCTACAGTGATAGTAGTAAACATATAAACTGCATATGGAAGAAATTTAAAAAACATTATTATGCATACTTTTAGCTTTAATAAAAAGGAAATGGGAAAATACCTTGTTTCTAAGTCTACAGATGATCTCTGGAGCTGCAACTGCATCCTTGTACTTCTGTTGTCACTCTAGAGCAAAAGCAATGAGAGGACAAAGATCATTCTGAGGTTTCTGACCTCTGGTGTGAGCCAGAGCAGTTGCGAACAACTGCCGGTGTGAACAGGGATGGATTTGCAGATATTAATGATATTAACATATTATGCTGGGGGTGGGGCAGGAGATGGACACAAAAGAAAGACCCCTGACTGTAGCACAGCCTTTTGAGAACCTTCTACCGTATTTATAGTTAAGCTGAAAATTAGTTATGAAATAGGTTGTAACAGCTTTCTTCGTTAGATTGTATGTGTAGAACCAGTTGAATTTCAGCTTAAATGTTCAGAATTGGTAAGCAATATTGACAGGAATGTTGAGAGCCCTCCAATAAAACATACTCTATTTATTTTAAAATTGCGTTAGTTTCTGTGTTGTGGTTCTGGAAAAAACAAGTAGGATTTTTATATATTCTGCGTAGTTAATGCCATGCCTCTGTTGAACACGTGCTATGCTGTAGGTGTGTTAGTTCATTTTAGCTGTTTTATCTGAGAAAACAAAAGATCAGAGCTTATTTTGCTGCTTGTGTTTGATTTTTTGGAAAATTTTTTTGGGGTCTTAATGATGTGAACTCATGGTACAAAAATACCCAACATTTTTATTCTGTGTTAAATTGCACAGAATACTTTATTGATGATGATTCCTTTGTTTTACAGTGCAAATTACATTTAACAAAGTATTAAAACTTTCTTAACTAGTTAAACCAGAAGTATGCGTATTAACATTTGTTTGGCTTGTCAAAAAATTATATATAGGAAAGTTTGTCTGGAGTAGTATTCATTGGCCGAAAGTTATTTTGAAAATAGTGCATGAAGATATCATAGTTTAAAAAATGTGAAGTTGGAATCAATTATCTCTGACAAATACTTTGTTCTTCTCTGATATATTTCTGATGTACCATTATGCTCTTGAAGTTCAGCATCTTTTTAAACTTCCTGTTTTGGAAATGATGGGGTTAGAATGGGAAGAGCAAATTGAGCAACTGGAATATTGTGATGTTGGTTCGGTTTAGTGTCGTCACTGTATTGCTGCTGCGTGCTGCAGGCTCTGTTACCTCTAGCATCACAAATTCCAGAGAGGTTTTTCCAATGTGACTGATTAAATCAAGAAAGATTTTTGACTATGACAAAAGAGAGAGATGAGTGGAGTTTTCCCTGTTCGAAACTGATTTCTAAACAATCAGCTTCTACCAGTTCTAGATATATGTGTACGGAAGGTTAACGTTTGCTTAGCGTGTGTAGTTGCACTATATGGTATATTAATATACTGCTGTGTTTTCTGTGCTAGCTGAGACTTGTTTATCCTAGTGGGAATGAATTGACACTCTACAACAGGAGATTGACACATTCTGTGTATTCCTCTGTGTTGTGTTGTCTCTTTCTCCTGCTCTGGGAAAGCACTACACAAAGCCTTTGTGTTTGGCTAGAGGGGAGGAGAAACAGCTGCCTTCTCAGTACAAGACACCAGGATTCATAGTGGTCTCACAGGGTTGTGGTGTTGTACGTGGACCAGCCACTGTCCTTCCTCCCTCATTCTAACTGTTAAAGCACTCTCCTCACGGCAGACAAACCTGAGTTTCGTTTGGTTGGTCTCACACAGCAGTGTGTTGCACCATGGATCTGGCAGATCAGTCTGGTGGGCCAATTGTTAAAGTATAGATGGGCAAGAATTAAAAGATGCAAAATTGACTAAATGCAAGGCATACATTAAGGAATTTGAGAGCTACAGATCATGTTGTGTTTAAAAATTACATAGTATCAACTTGATTTCTTGTCCATGTTTGGGATGAGAGACACTTGTTCAAATGCTTAATCTTTTTTGTGTGTTTGTTTGTTTAACAGTTTAGGCTACTTAAATAGGAATTAAACATGTTAATTTTAAGAGGAAGAAATAAAAATAATTTCAGTTGGATGAGAGTACAACTAGATGGAACAGTTTCATTTTTCCGCTTTCCATGCACTAATAGAGTGCTTTAATTGTTGTACTGTATTCTGTGTCACACGGTGGTAGAACAAAAGTTAACTTCCCTCTCTTTGCTGGAAACAGTGAATACTATATAACGTGGCTTTTAGTAACTGTATCTTGTATGTTCTTTCAGAATGACTGCTTTGAAGATATCATCCAATCTTTTACAGCTTTATTAAAATTTTGGAGTTGGATTTTCATCCCCCCCCCAATGCTAGATGTCAAGCAGTGTGCTTTTGAGGGAATCTGGTAACTCGGATATTTTTTTTAAGATGCTTATGAAATTGAGTTGCCATTCTTGGCAGTTTAAATTTATAGTCTATTTTTTTTTTCTTTATTAGCTTATAGGTCACTAATCTTGAAGCCTAAGTAGTGGAAAATTCAAACAATAAAATCTGACCTTTTGACGCTTCACCTCTTGATCTGGTTGAGTATCTTTTTCCCATTTTTGAGATGTTGTGCAAGTCATAACTTTCATTAACTTGTTCTTCAAACTTGTATTTCAATTAATGGGAACAAATCTTGGAAAACAGTGAGGAATTTTTTTGGGGGAAGGGAAAGATTGAATTTGAGAGGAGGGAGGAAAAGGGGCCAAACTGGGAAACCGAAGAAGTCTTTAGCGTTTTTAACAAAACCGGATCTTGTTAAGAATTCAAAAATCTGTTCATTATTATGTTCAGGCATGTTTTTCTGTGGTTCTTGTACTGCATGGCTGAGAACAGTTCTGTGATGAAAAGCGTTGCTCAAATGCTATATCATGCTGTTGTTTTGTCTCTAAAGAGATTAATCAATTATTGAGAATTAGGTTATATGCACTGATGAGAAACTCCATCCGGTAATTCTTCCTTTCGGAGAAATGTGTGTATCTTGCTTGGCCTTGCATTTGAGTGCAGGAGAAGCTTCTGAGTATTTGGAAGAGTTGAAGGCTGGCTGGGTTTTCATGGATGAAGTTTACCAGCTCACTGATGGTATTGGTGGAAAGTAATTTTTTCCAATACAAAGCTGTCGGATATATAAAGAAAGGGTAAAGTATGCTGAACTTGCATTGAGAGCTTGTAAAAGATGTGGGGTATTTTTAATATGAGGCTATTTTTTATATCTGGATGTTGCAAAGGGATTTGTTACTTGTTGGAGGAACAAGTTACTATCTGGAGCTTACATGGGGGAAAACTGAAATGATCAAGGTTGGTGTTGTCTTGGTCTGTTTAAATGGAAATAATTTTATTACATTTTTGGTGTACTTCTCACACAACTGAAGTTACACAAAAATTGCATCCTGTGTTAATAGACTTGCTCCACTGGGCTCATCCACAGTTAGGAAAGATCTTGCCTTTTAGAGTTTGCATCTTTTCAGTACTTGGCAATTGTCTTCAGTCAGAAACTGCTTATTGATTGTGAAAAGGGGGGTTTATTCTGCTCTCTGTCTCTTCCCAGATAATTCTCAGAGCATGTTTGTTGCATCTGTCATGCAGTCTCTCCGGGTATTAAGGTTTTGTGAGGGTTTTAGCAACACTTATTTGATACAGTGTTCTTCAGCAATGTAGTAAGAATGAGATTCCTTTGTTGTGTGGTGTATCAGCAGGATATGTCTTGTTGCTGCTGCTAAGTTTACTGCTACAGTAATGCTTCAAATGCCACTCTTGGCGAGCCATACAGCTTCTGAGCAAATTAAGTATGTCTGTTTAGCTTCACAGTTTTGAAGTATTTTAAAAAAAAAAAAAAAAGGCAGAGGTGATCTATAAATAGAGCACGCTTCTTTTCATCAACAAACTGGTGACTTTTTACAACGTCTTTGTATTGTTATTTTGTTTTAAATAATGTTATGTTGAATTATTTACTGTCTTGAAATAATTCATTATTTTCCTGTCTTTAGATTTGTCAGTATCCTGAGTTAAATAGATCCAGAATGGGCAATATCAAATGATTGAAATTGTATTAGATGAGGAATGACTGTGCTACTCTTCGAGTTTCATTGAATGCCCTGCCTTCATATGTGACAGTTTGATTTTTCCATTTCCAGTAGTCTATAAAATCAAAGTATAATTCCCTAAGTAGAGTCAGACTAGAACAAATTGACATGTCATACTCTGAGAGCTGAAGGAGAGGGATTGATATTGGGTCACGATTCTTTTTCTGCATAAAGTTTATCTGCTGTTTTGTCAAGCTCTAGGGGATTATTGTGATAATGATGATTTGGGTGAAATTATAGTTTTACAGTTTTGAGCAAGATGGTTTTTCCAGTGGGGAAACCTGTTGAACAATTCATCTGGATGGAGAAAAATCATGAAATAATCACAAAATAGATCAGTGTGAAGAAAGTATTTATTGGTCTTGTGGGAGAAAAGTGCTAGCTAACCCAGACAGTTCTTGTCTTGACTAGGCAAGAACTAAGAAATTGATGCTGAAGCTGAGGAGCAAGTCATGAGCCTCCCACAGTAAAGCAAATGCATGCAGGAAAGAAGCTCCGTTATTGACTCTGGTGCTGGTTGTCATTTATTTATAGATATACATACATATAATCATATTTTTCATGTGTTAGCACCTGCGGATGAAATTGCACATTATTGTTGAACCAGTCTAACAGCTGGCTGGTGTTTATAAGTTGAAGATGAGGTCCTCTGCCTCTGCCTTCTCTGGTGCCCGCTGATCTCTGAGCTGCGCTGATTCAACTCGGTAACTTGACAGAGAGTGATTGTTTCTTACAAGGCAGTTGTTTATATTGCTTTTTTGCTGAGATAGGTTTATAACTCTTGCTAGGTCATGCTGTTATGTGCAACTTCACCCTGAATATCTAGCTGAGATAGTAGTCATAACCAGATCCTTTCTATTACTGTAGCTTGGATGGTGAGCTGGTAGGTCTTTCTGTTTATTGTCAGCTCAGAGAGCAGGCAGGAGGAAGAGGAACATTTTATCAGAAAGACTGCTTTGAGGTGATGTTGCACTCCCTTCTCTGTTGATTAGAAGGAAGTTTGGGCTAGATGCTTAATTCAGGCTGGATGTTTCTCTCAGTTGTCCATATTGTTCTTATGTATTTCGTTAGTTTTGAGCCTAGTATACATCAGTCACGTGGCCATGCTTCTGCACGTATGTTCAAAGACTGGACTAACCTTTCCTTGATGAGTCAATTTTCCCTTGACCTCCCTCTGCAATCAGGGAGCAGCTGTACTTTGGCAGGCTTGTTGGAGTTGGTAGGTAATACATCAATTCTGTTGTGAGGACCTGCATTGACATGTAATGGCTCCCTGAAATGTTTTTTTTTTTTTTTTCCTGGAGTGAAGGTTTGGACAGAATTGATTTATGATCTGAATCAGGACCAGAGCCTGCCATATGAGTAGCTCTGCAGTAGATATTGCTCATATTTGGTGTTGACATATTATAATGTACTTTTACATTCCTTGCTCTGAAAGAGGTAAAAGCTGGAATCTTGGTCTTAAGAGTAGTAATAACTATATTCTTAGTTATTACCTGTATTATTACTATTCTGGTTCCTAGTATTAATTAAAAAAAAAAAAGGTATACAGATTTC
Organism: Burhinus oedicnemus; assembly: GCA_008921705.1. Taxonomy (NCBI): domain Eukaryota; kingdom Metazoa; phylum Chordata; class Aves; order Charadriiformes; family Burhinidae; genus Burhinus; species Burhinus oedicnemus. Next base: position 1,186,839 of record VFFE01009221.1, on the reverse strand, counting down.
ACCCATATCATTGTATGTTTCCTGTTTCTCAGTAGAAATCTCATAACCCTGCTTGCCATATGATTGCATATCCACCATGTTCTCTTACAGAGTAGAAATCTAGTTTTGTTTTAGTAACTTCAAAATGAAGCGGTATCTCACCACAGTTTAGAATTGAATATGCCTAAAACAAATTTAATACTGTTGGTGTATTAAGAAAAAAAACCACCCACACCACACAACAAACCAACAAAAATCCCCCTTATAACTTGTGTTGATAGAATTGTATTTCTTATAAGTATATTCAAGAACCTATAGAATACTGTTATTATTTTAGGGTTATTACACTTTTGCCATTATGGTGTCATGTATTACTCTTTTAATAGCTACAAAATTAGATCTGCACTCAGTCAATCTGAAGTACAACTTCTATTTTTAGACATTTTATTTGTATAGATCAAGTGTTTAAACATTTAAAATATACAAATGTGGCAGGTTATAGGTCAACAATATAGCCAGCTTTAATTCTGAGAGATTTGGTATCGAATGTCTTTGTTTATACACAGCCAATATGTCTTAAAACATGTAATACTTTATATTATTTAACTAAGAATTAAATGAAAGGCTGTGATGGTTTTTGGGAAACTTTGCTGTTGTGTTCTTAGGAATAGTTTTGCATTTGTTTGGCAGATAGTTAAAATCTGAGCTTGCACTGTTAGCTCTTCTGATGTGTAAGAAATTCATGTAACTTTTGAGAGTGTCTTGATCCCAACGTTAATAGTACATAAACTTACTGATTCTTACACCTCGTCATTCTGCCATGCTTTATTTTTTCAGCTGATCCCCGGACTGTTCAAAAGTACTTTTGTGGACTTAGAACAGTCTCAGCATACTAAATTTGCTTGGGATAATGATATTTTCATAATGAAATATACTTTTATGGTTAATTTTCAAAGATAAAAAACTCATCACGTATCTCAGCCTGACTGCTTTAAGGCCAAGGGAGCTGTTGTGGTTATTGAGGCTAACTTCGTGCATAACACCAGCTTCCCTAGGACTTGTCTGAATTACTAACAGTAATTACTAACAGTGCTAACAGTAGTTGAATTAGAGCATATAATTTAGAAAATCATTCTGTTGTCTTTTAAGAATTGTCAGTAACGAGGAATCCACTGAAATAATTAATGAAGTATTCTAATGGTAGAATATCTTATTGACTAAAACGAAAGACCTTGGAGATTTTTATTTGTTTCTTAGTAATCTGAAGGGTCAACCTTTTACTTGTATGATTTCGTATGTCAGAATGAAGATCTCTTGTAAGATCTCTTGACTAAAGCAATTTCTATTAGATAAGCCAAAGGAATTGGGCTTCCTGATTTTGACACTCAATACATGTTCTCCAGTAATTTAATGATTTGGTTTTCTGCATCTTTTTGTTTATAAAAATGTGAACGCTATAACTGGATATAATATAATCTTAAAACAAGCAGATAGAGAGGTGTTACGATATCCCTTAGTATTTATTTGCCTACTCATCCATAGTTGTCATAGCCTTAACACTGCAACAAATGCATTTATCAAAAGTGACTGATTATCTGTATCATGTTAGGTGATGTTTCCATTTATTCTTTGCTCCTTGATGTATAATGTCCCCTTTTATCTGAGTTGGAACGTGTGTAGTTTGATTGCAGTCCATTAAACAATTGATGCAGTTTGTTCTGTGCCGCTTCCTGATCTCAGTATCAACTACAAACTTTACAATTTTTTTTTTCTAGTAAAAAATGTTTCAGTATAAAGTCAGGAACTGATTCTTGTGGGACTAATTAGAGACATTAGTTTAGTTAACTTACAGTTATGTTTTGGGACCCATTATTTAATGTGTGATCTATTGATTTTCTGAGGTTTTAGTTTCTTAAAAACAGACTGTGCTGTGTGGTACAAATTTAGGTGTCTTACAGAAATATAAGTGCCATAATACTGTTATCTTTATAGGCCAAACTTGTAACATTGTCATAAAAAGTTAGTTTGACAAGAAGGGGAACTTAGTTGAATGGCAGTTACTATATTGTCTTCCTTTAATTCTTTAATACTCAAGTCCTCTGTTTTGCCTGGAATTGATATCAAACTGATGGCCCATAGTTACCGAAGAAATTTTAGTTATCCTTTCCAAACATTAACATTAACTGTCTTCTGGAGTTTTCTATGTTTCAGGGATCTGTTGGAATCTGCGTTGATAACTCAGAAATCTCCTTGAAAAGTCCTATTAAAATAGAAGTTATTCAAATGTGTTCTCCTCAACCTGTCTAACTTAGTAGCATCTGGCTAACATTTATGGTGGGACTAGAAGATGCATCATCCTCGTGCTAGGTCTCTCTGCCCTTTCTGAGCGACCGAGCCTTCACCGCCGCCCGCCGGCTGTCCCTGTCGGGGGCGGGAGCCCGCGGGGCGCCGGGCCGGGCTGGGCCGGGGCGGGGCGCTGAGCTGGCCAAGGTGCTGACCCGCCCCGCCCCCGGCCCGGCCGCTGCCCGCCGGCGCTTGCCAGGCAAGGAGTTAATTACTTCGTTACAAAAAGAAGGCTGCCACCGACTGTGGCGTCTCGTTTTCATATATCGTTGTATCCTGGGAGTTGCACGGAAAATCTTTATGTAATTGCTACCTATACTGGAAGAAAACTCTAATGCGAAAGAAGTTTTCCCAAAACGACGGCTTCTGGCTTTTTAACAGCCCCAGTCACGCTAAGTTCGTCATCAGAAGCAGATTCCTTGTCATCCAAATTACACCAAATGTGTCTATACCATCCTTGAGCAAGACTTTTCCAAGCAAAACTTTTCCAATGCACTTCTATAAAGTTTCACTATAAAGTGAAAGTTAAGCAATCACTGTGCGTCACAGTGAACTTTCAGACAGCGTATAGAGGGCAAAAATGTTAATCTGCCTGTAGCTTTATGATTTTCACAAAACACCTGTTTTGTGATCTCAGCTCTGGCCTCAAGAGAATTCTATAAAACAGCCTGCAAAGATGAACCTGGAAAATAACACTGACATCTGTAAACAACTTTCAGCTTATTAGAAAAATTAGGGTTTTTTATTTTTTCCCCCATGTCCCACTAACTTCTGTGTTCTGTCTTCATCCCCACACCAATCTTTGCTTTCTTATGTACTTTAAAGATGATCAGTGATAGCCCCATTTTTAATTATTCTTAAACATAACCCCCCTTATTTTAGTAATTCAGTTTTACAAATACCTTACCCGTTTAGTAAGCATTAGGGCATATTCATTTGCATCTATATGTAGCTACATTGCTAAATTTGCTGCCGTTTTATGTAAGTAGTTATGGTTAAAGATGGGAATCCTTGTTGATACAACCGCAAAGTTCTGTATTCCCATAAAATATATAATAGCCTGTATGTGATGTACACATAATATATATGTAAGTGATATAACGATATATGTGTATATATAATGTAAAATCACATATATGTGTGGTGTGTGTGTATATATATAAAAGTATGTTATGTAATATTCTTTATTACAAAGTATTTAGTATGGCAGTGTTATAAAGAATACTAGATTTCTGATTCCCTGCACTAATTTTTGCTTTGATGCAGATATACCTCAGAGTCTTGATGCAGAGCAGAAGCGACTAAGCTTTGATGGCCTTATTAGCAATTATGAGGAAGCAGTAACAAGAACAAGGAGAGAAGCAAGACAAAGGAGTGCCACTGTGCTAGAAGGTGTTTTGAACATCTGGCATCTTTCTCCTTTTCTCCTTTTCCCATGTAATTCCTTTTCCTCAGGCCTTTCCTGATGAGAGGTTTGGATGCCTTTTTGCTGTGAGGACTCCATGGCTCTCAGGCAAGAGCTTGAATTTGTTGAATTGACTGCTATTCTGTGGAGTGTGAATCAATGGTGCATAGGCTAGAGCAAAGAATCAGAATTAATAAGTAAGGGAACCTGAGGGAGGCAGCTGTAAATGTATTAAAAAAACCCAGAGGACTAAGCCTGCATATTTTTAGTGTGTTTTTGAATTAAAATTCTTTTGCAGATTCCACAGGTTTTTCTTGTTGTTAAGATGGTTGTAAATTATTGAATTAACAGTATTTTGGCATAACTTCTGTCTCTGGGACAAAAATTTTATTAGTGTGCATTGCATAAAGCAAGGGTTTTAGCTAGGCTGGAGGGAAGGAAAATAAATTATTGACATAGTAATGTCCAGCTAAACTAACACCAGCTATGCTTTACTTTACATGTACATGTAGGTACCTTAAACTAGCACTGCCACCTTGAAAGCAATTCTACCTGTTCACCCTCTCTCCTGGCAGAAGGATTTGTATTGCCACTTAGTGATTTAGATCAGGGAACTGAGCTAGCTTAAAATGAAACTTTTCTGAAAGGATTAGTATTATCTGAGATACATTCCTTAGTCCTGTTCATTATGTAGTCTGGACTGTTCAGTTTTTGATGTGCTGGATGAATTTAGTAAGGGAATTCCACTGCTGGACCTGTTAACTCAGGAATAAAGACGAACTGGTCGCACATGTGAAGGCTGATGGCAGCCTTGGCTGCAGTGATCATGACACAGTGGGTTAAGACCAAAGGGAAGTGAGAAGAATAGGGATATTGGACTTGAGAAGAACAGACTTTGACTTATTCAGAGAATGAATGCATGAGATTCTGTGGCAGGCTACTCTGAAGTTTACAAGAGCTGAGGATATTTTTCTACAATTCTGTTGGTAGAACAGAATTAGCAAAAAAGTGATGTGCTTCTATGGACTCATATCAGTCTGTTTTGTGAAGTGAATCTCCAGTTTTAGAAAAGTTTTAAAAACTACAAGTCTGCTGCCAAAATTTGAATCAGAATCTCTGTCACATGGTGTAACTTGCAAGTACAACATAAATAGGAAAAAATTTAAAAAGTACTTTCTAAACCGATTCTGGGGTTTTTTTTTTTTGTTAATTGAAAGAGCTGTTGTAATTCAAGTAGCAGTACTTAGCTGTGATATCATTTGAGTATGATTATATGATGTTAAGTGGTTTTGATAACACTGTACATTTTAATGTTTGAAAGTCTTTTACTGTAATAGCATATTCTATGAATAGCCTAACTTTTTTTCTATAGCAGTAGGTATAATTTAAAACTTTACGTTATTACCACACAGGATTTTAGCAAAAGCAGTATTATAAGAAACTATTTGATATTTACATAAGAATATAAATGTGGTCATAAACATTAAAACATAATGAACACTAATGAATTAATGTCACCAAAACTGAGATGTATTTAATAGCCTATGAATGGTTTGATCTCTGCTATAGTTAAAATTGCCTGAAATCCCACACTATGCTCTGACTGCTCCAAGCCATGTTTCCTTTCATCTTTATGTAAGTTAACATTTTGTAAAAGATACAAGGAAACTCATTTTTAAAAGGGTTATTATTCTGTATTTTTAAAAATACATACTGTAATAGATTTTGGTGCTTCAGCTGAATTTTACTGGTTGACAGGATCACAAGCTTGCTGTGTGTAATGAAACCAAATTTAAAAAGGAGTATTCTGCTTCAATTATAAGTGAAAGAAGATGAGTAAATATGCAAGATCATTGAAAATAGCAGGTCTGTGCTATAGCTGCAAGTTATTAACATGATTTCATTGCTGTTTGCAGAGTGGCTTGATTCGCCTTTATTAGAGGTAGATGTCAAGCTTATAATACTAGTGATTATTAGTTTTTAATGTGTGTGTGAAAATCTGCATTTGAATGAGAAGCCTGGTGCTAGAAGGAATAGGAAATATGTCAATCAATGGGAAGAGTATTACAAACAGAGACACTGAGACTAGAGACTAAACCCAGCATAAAATGGAAGGGACAACACATGACAAATAGAAGTTGAAACAATGGAACAAATTGTACTTGGAAATCCCGAGTGTTTCTTGCATACAAGGGTTTATAGGGTATTTGTTTGTTTGTTTGTTTGTTTTCAAAATACCAACCTCACAGAAGTGCCAGAAAAAAAGAGTTTACTTGAGTTGAAATGGTTTGCGTTCTGTCGTCATTCCTACAACAGTAAGTTAGTCAACAGTTTTAGGGTTGGAGCTTCTTTTAAGTAGCTGACAAAAGATTATGCACAAGAGTTTAATTCAAATCGCAGCTCATCAATTCAGATTATTTGAATTTGTGGTGTTACAGGGAGCAGAATTTCTCTGTCCTCTCTCCATCTTCCCAAACATAATGCATGAACATAAAATTCTAGAGCAGACTAAAGGTCTGTATTCAACAGTAGTCATAAGTGGATGCCTAATGAAAAGTATAAGAACAGAGAAAATTCACCTGATACTTTCTTCTAGTACTTTTCCATTTTCTGTTAAGGGATTTCCTGAGCTGAATGTGCTTAATATGTATTTCCAGTAACCCGTAGTAGTTTTCTTTTCCATGTAGTTATCCAATGTCCTCTTGAACCATTGTAAACCTTTATCATTCACAGTATCTATTGGCAAGATGTTGCACAGGTTAGCTGCTAATTCATGAAGAACTCCTTTTTCATGTTTGTTCTGAGCCTGGCTCCTGCTGACCTCGTTTGATATTTTTTAGTTCCTTTATTGAATGAGACTGTGAATAATTGATTCCTAACCAACCTCTCCGTGCCCCTAATGATTTTGTAGACCTCTGTCAAATACCCCTCTCTACTTCCAATCATCTCTTGAAAAAATTGTCATTCATTACTTCATGCGGGAGTTATTCTGTATCTCAGATTATCTTATTCCATTTTCTGAACCTTTTCATTTTTTTTTTTTTGAGATAGGAAGGACTAGAGTTGCATACAATTCTCAGAGTATCAGTGAACCATGGACATACACATGATCTTCATGTTGTTACCTGCTTTGTCTGTATTCCTAACATTTGATTTTTTAATTTAATTTTATTTTATTTTTTAATGCTATTTAGCATTAAGTTGCCATCTTTTGTAACTCTGTGTCATAATACCAAGATCTTATTTTGGTTGCGAATAGCTTCTCATATTTTTAATGAGAAGTTTTTCTGATGTACAAAATTTTACATTTACCTGGACAGAACCTCACCTACTATTCTATTGCCTGGTTATTCAATACCATAAAGTCACACAGCAGTTCCTCACAGTTGTTCCTTATCTTTTCTTTATTTCTGTTCTTTGAAAACCAAGTCATGTATTATTGTCAGCCAACTTTTGTTAACTTAGTTCTCACTCTGTTTTCCATATTATCTGTGAAAACCTTAAACTGCACAGAAGTCTACTTGTAGCCTCTTCCCACTGTGTGAAATGGCTGTTTAGTCTTCTCTTTCCTGCCTTTTAGTCAGTTATTTTTTTGTGTAAAGAACTTGTCCTCTTGTGCCGTGTCTGTTTAGTTTCTTTGAAAAGAGTTTGCCAAACAGCTTTTAGGAATCTGAATAGACTTTATTTGAATCATTCTTACCCACATGACTGTCTGTCTCTCTTAAGAACTCTGAGATTTGGAAGCTGGCAGTTTGTTTTATCAAAGCCATGTTATCTTTTCAACTTCATCACTTTTATTCAAATGTTCAGTAATTCTATTCATCATTACAATTTCTGCTGATTTGCTGGGTACAAATATTGGATTTCCAGGCCTGAAGCTTATTGGTTGTCCTGTGTAACCCTTTTTAAAAATTGGCAATATATTTACCACGCTCCAGTCCTTATGTGCCAGTGCAGGTATAAACGAGAGGTTATGTACCATCATAAATAGATCAGCTATTTAATTCTTATATTTCTTTTAAACCTAGCTAAATATCATCTGACACTGGTGACATGACTTTTAATTTTGTTTTACTTATTCCCTATTCCTTTCTTCAGTCACTTCAATTTAAGGCTAATTTTCTGATGCATTTCAGAAAGAACTGTTTCTTTCTGGATATTTGCTTGTTATTTTCCACTGTCAACACAGATGCAAAAAATCACTGAGCTTCTCTCTTGCAGTCTTACCTTCTTTGAATACACCTGTTATACCATGACTGTTTATTGGTTCTACATATTCTCTGGCAAGCTGTCTATTCCTATTGTCTGAAGAAAGATTTAGTATTTTGTTTTTCTTCCTCAGTCTATTTTACTTTGTCCCTGTTGTGCTTTTGCACTTGCTGTAGTTTACCATTTCTTTTATTACTTGCTTTTTTCTACTTAGAAATTCTCTTAACCTGCTGTTCATTCATGTTGGCTTTCTTTTCACCTTTTTCAAGTCTGTCTTAACTGGTATTTTGCGCTTTGCTTCCTACTTGGTCTGTGTTTGCAAGAGCAAAATAAAGCAGAGATATGGTCAGGCAGTATCTCTAAAAAACGTGACCATGAATTATGTCCCATGCTGAATAGTGATCTTTTGAAGAAGGATTGTGTTTAGATATCCAAGGAATCCATTCCAAATTTGAAAGCAGAGCCATTAATGGTCCAGATGGAAGACCACGAGTCAGGTTTTCCATATGTGAATAATTTGTGCAAAATTTTTTTTTTTATGGAACCTGAATTAAAAATGTAAATATTGAAGTTGATAAATGATAGCTCATCAGCCTAAAAAGTGTAACTCTCTATGCTGTAGTTTGTATTCACAGATTATCTAAAAAAGATGCAAATACTGAAGTTGCAAAGTCTGGTGATACAAGGGTATTAAAATTAGTAAAGATGAAGACAAACAGGGAAGAGCTGGAGAAACACCATGCAGCTTTGTCTGAGGTAATGATAAATGAAAATTGTCATAAAGCAATTCATTTAGGGGAAAATAATTTTGAAATTTACCCAGTGATGAGCTTACTTCTATGGAATGAGGTCTTGCAGGTTCTGTGTATAATAGCAGGTCAGTGTTTAATAACAATGCTAGTCTCCACATCTCAGAAGGGATGTAGTAGAACTGGAAAAAACACACAGGTGGTGATCAAAATAGTGAAAGACTAAATAGGTGAAGAGATAAATGAGGGGGCATATGGTAGCAGTGTATTCACTGTGCAGGACTAAGAGGTGAACAGGGAGCAACTGTAAGCTCTACCTTCCAGTACAAGGGTTAGTGAACCTTAAATGTAACTAGCAGAAGATAAATTGGAAACAAAGATGTGCTTCTTCCCACAGCATGGAATTAAGTTATGATTTACTTGCAGTAGAGTGTTATGGATGCTAAAAGCTTTCCTGGGTTCAGAAAAGATCTGATGAACTCAGAAATGAAAAATCAAAAATACCGTCTTTGGCTCAGACAGTGTTTTGTGTCCCAGCTCAAAATTATTCTGGGAAAGTGTGATTATATGCTTTCTGTGTCCTTGCATTCTTCCCTAGACGTTTGCTGCTGGCAATAGTCAGAGACAGGAGACTGGGCTAGGTGGATCTTTGATCTAACACAGCCTGTCTGCTCTTGTGATTAGCTGTCCACGCTATCTACTTTTCTACTGTCTAACCTAATTTTTTTCTGCTGCAAATTAAGTTGATATTTTTGGATTTGTCCCAACTTTAAATGCCTTTGCCAAAGTTCCATTTCAGTTTTTAATACCTGTCTCCCGTTTCAAACCTTGAAGGACCTCTGATTAGGTTTCAGTCACTGTTGCTTGAAGCTGCCTTCAACTACAGCTACAAAGCAAGTGTATGCTCTGGCAAAGTCATGCTGTTGACTCTAACCCTGATACCTTGGGAACTTCCCAGCATGAATGTTTTTTAGGGGCAGTCTGGTCAGGCAGTCCTGGATGAGCTACCTGTCTCCTTTGTTTTTGTGGATTGTGCTTCAATATTGCCTGAGCCTGAGCCCATCAGGTCATTGTGGGATATCTTGAGAACAAGAGAGACTCCATGGCACTGTAGAGGCCCCCTCTGAAGCCAGCTCAAACTGAAGATAAAGTAATAACTTGTCCCGTTCTGCTGGTAATAGCTCATTGTGTGTTTATTTTAGCTGCCTTAGTACCACTTTCCTTCACTATAGCCAAGCACCAAGCCGTTTCCCACGTCTCATGTTATTTAGCAGTTCGTAAGGGCTCACTTAACGTGGCTGTCTCCTGCCTGCTTGTGCTAGGGTTGTTGACATCAGTGCTGAGTTGGTCTTGGCATGAGGGTCAGCACAGGGTCTCTGTGGTTTTTCATCTTCTCTTTGTGCCTGACTTCTCTAGTGCTGTTGACCTACTGCTGGAAAGTACAGTCCTCCTTGAATATATTGAGGTGTCTCCTTCATAAACCATAGTGTGCTGGTGCGTCTTTCCTCCTTAACTCTTTCAGGGATTGCTGCATTGTGTGAGAGGATGGCTGTGCATTCCCCTCACCGAGGAGGCCAAAGCCTGTCAGAGTTTGGTAGATCTCCTGCACTGCATGGGCTCACACAGATTCCACCTTCATGTCAGCTAGACTGTTTTGGAGTCACCTTGCTTGATGTAGCAGTTACTGACCTCATTTCACATATTGGCAAAAAGGAGAGCTACTGTCTTCAGGTATTTAAGGAGATGGAATACCTATGTGTGCACAGCCAACGCCCTCTCTTTACCACGATAGTGCTGCAGATTCAGAGTTACACGCCCTTAAGATAAGGATGCTAAGAGATTAGACGTTACAGATTAAAAAAAAGATTACCCCTCTGTTTTTCTCCTCCTCTGCTTAGCAAACTGTCAGGCCTTATTCGCCATGTTTTTGTGATGTGATTTATCAACTGATATATTGAGGGAATTCTCAGCTTTTGTTAGTGAGGTCCAGATCGCTTCATGCATAGTGCTGCAACCTGGGCACAATACAATGAGTATAGTCCTGCGGTCTGTCAGCTGGGCTGCTTGTCTGCCACTGGCAGCCTTGATCATTTGAACACTCTCAGTGCAGACAGCATTTTGCTATTTGCATGTCATCTATCTGATCATCGCACCAAAGCTCCTCTGCTGATTTTTTTTTTTTTTTTTGTATTTTCAAAAAAGTTAAGTGTTATCCCCATTTATATTTAGAGTTTACCTTGAACTTTACTTGATTGGATTAATCATTCAGAAATTAATAGCAGTTAGTTGTATATATGTCCTTGCATCATTCTTGCACAGTCATTAGCAGCAGCTTTTCTCTTCTATAAATCGCTGTATATCTATTGCCAACGTTGTGTAGGTTTTGGAAGAAATTCTTCAGAGCAGTGTAGTTTGCCTTCTTGCCTTCTGTAGTTGCATGTTGTATGCCCGGGTTGGTCGTTTTCCTTACTGAGAAAACTGATTTATCAAATAATCGAAATAGATAGTACTAGTGGAAAGGGCAATACTTAGGAGTGTCTTGAAGGATCAATTTGTTATTCATGGTATATAAAGTTAGTGACATTGATGGTAATCTGTTAATATTCTAAGTGTATCCTAAGAAGATAGCTGACTATTCCAACATTTCAGAAAACTTGAAACAAAGATTTTTATTTTGCTGGTAAATCCAGACGATAAATAGTTTGTTTTTATATTACTATGTCACTATTTAAGATATCTTAATTGTTTGACTACAATCAGTGTTCAAAACCACACTTTGCTATCACTTAACTGTTCTGCAATGAAAATTTTACAAGGATCTTGAAAAATTATTATTGTAACACTGTATAATTTGTATAATGACTTTCCATTTGCATGTTTAAAAATATTTTTCACTTCATGTAAGTGATCAGAGAAGTGGTTTCTTTGAAGAAGACTTTTATGACAGGTAAAATAAATTCTTGTAATAGCAAAAACCCCCTCTCCTAGTTTCATTTAGGTTTATTGTAAATATCACAACAGTTATAGTGAATCTAAGACAGAAATACAGCTTTTTTTTTTTTTAAACAAATGACACTTTTAGGGTTTTAAAATTAATTTTGGAGTAATTAATAAGGTTTCACAAGCCTCTTCTTGATTTGGGACTCACTCTGAGTTGTGGAAAAAAATTGAGAATAATACAGTGTTATTTGGAATGCAATTAACCTCTCCAAAGGGTTAGGTTTCCACATTGGTGTTGAAGGCTCTGCACCTGAGGTTGTAAGCTCAGCAACTGGTTTGAGCTGAAAGCACCACAGTAGTCCAGCCTTTTGCTGTCCCCCACAGCTAACTTCCATTCTTTCTCTTGTTCTGATATAAGTCCTTGTGCGATTGTGTGACCAATCAAATTAGGAAATTAACTCACTCAGCTGAAAAGTACCATGGCAAAAATATCATGGATTAAACAGTGTTTTTGTTTTATGGCTCATTCTAATTCTCCCTAACCAAAAAATTCTGATTTTCTGTAGGTAATAAATTACATGCCGTGTTTCTCATAGGAGCCACAGCCCTATAGTCTTTCCCTGTCATGCACATACCCAGGTGCTTCCCGTTCTTTATGGCAAGGTATCAAGTACCTTTTATCTCGGTTGATCTAATCAAGAAACATAATGAAGTTTACTTCAGTGCAATTGCTTTTAATTTAATTTTAAAGTTGGTCATTCTATTTTGGACTTGAAAAGCAGTTTGTGTGCCTAAAACATGTATGTTTTTGCCACCTGTATCTGTTGGTTTGGTAAGAGATGATACACTCCTTCCATAAACTTTGTTTTACTTGGGTCTTTGTAACATTTTGGTGCTGAATTCTCTTGCAAACTGGAAATAGTGTGGTAGCTTGAAATATGTGTTTTTAAAATAAGACTGTTGTCTTGAAACTAAATGTTATATTTTTACCTCTGTCTCCAAACTGAGAAAATACTGCCACTTTTGCAATAACAACATAGCTGTAAGTGCAGAAGTTGCCAGGAGAAAATCTAGACTCTTTGGCAATAGCACACAAGACAGTTGGGAGCTTTTCACACCTGGAATCTGCAAGTGGTGATGAGTATTTTGGCACCCAAGAGCTTGAGATAAGAAAACCTAAAATGGCGTTGCTTATGTGTTGAATTTTTTAAAAGATTTTTTTCACAACCAGTACAGTTGGAAATTTAGGTCAAGGTCTTAAATTTAGTTTGCTTATTGACATGCTGAATGATGATTTTCAGGACTCTAGCTTCCAATGAATGTATTTAGAAAATACTCAGATTGTAAGTGTAGGATAACTTTCTAGTTTGGATGTTCAAATAGACACACTTAAAACATTTCTCGCCTTAGAATTTACAATTTGAACATGCTTCTTAGCCTGTCTAAGAAAGTGGAGTTTACCATAAATGTGGTGGAATTGGGACCTTTGAACACTTCCTATCCTGATTTTTCTCTTCAGGCTGACTTGTTAAACTTTTCTTTGTTCCTTTAAGTTCTTCTGCTCAAAAGTAGAAAGTACGGAAGCGGAAAGGAACTTTGGTAGATTCCACTTAATTTACTGGTTTCTTAAATGAACTGAAGGCAAGCACACAGAGCTCCTAATGAGCATAGAGAGTTCCTAATAGCAAAAAGTTGATATATTCCACAGATGAGGCAACAGGACATGTATTTTTCCTTTCTGTGGAACAGAAGTAATCTTCTGTCCTTACTTGCTTTGTGCTGAAACTTACAGTACCACTATTCAGCCAAAATTGTTTGTGCTACTTTTTCAACATTAGATCTGGATTTAAACATCTACAAAGGCCGGTAAGCAGAGATTGTCTTCAGTTTAGGGCCATCTCTAAAGAAATTGTATGCATGCACATGAATTACATGAAACGATTGTCTTTGCTTGCTAAGCTGGAATCAGCTTTTACAAAATTGACTTTTTTTTTTTTTTTCCCCTGGAAGTTTTGCACTGTTGTTTTCTAATAGCGTAGAATCTTTTAGTGTACTTGGTTGGGGTAAATTAAAGAAGTCTTTTGCCAGGGGTGTTACGTAGTTAAAAACAGTTAAGTGGATGGAAGAGTTTTAAATAATACTAAATTCTGAATATAAGCACTAACCCTCCTTTACCTGTTCTTATGCTGTGATCAGTTCCCAGGCAAAGGCTTATGTTATGGAACAAAATCTGTACTTATTTTGTTGTCCTAATTATTCCATGACTTGTCACCTGGAAATAAATTTGACAGAGGGCTAATTGCCTTTAATTGTGATAATTCTGTTATCTTACACACTTCCTCTGATCTGATAAACTCGTTTGATAAGGTAACTGATGAATTAATGAATATAGAATTTTATGAGGTATATTGCAATTAAAATGGCTGTTACTTTTTTAGGAGAATTATGAAGAAATTTTTGTTGTGCAGAAATAACTGTACTGCCACCTATAGAACTGCACTGCTAAAGGATTCATCTGTTGAATAAGGGAAAGCTTGCACCTTAACTGTATGTCATTAACTATTCATCTGCTTCAGTGGGATACGGAGCATGCTGAAGCTTTCTTAAATTGTTTAACAGAATTGTAGGCTGTTAAATAGCTATGCTGAAAGCAACATATGGCTCTATTTCAGTAATACAAATGGGACTATTGTATGTCTTTTGTTTATCTGTGGAATTTAGAATGGGACAAACAATCTGAATCCAAGTCCTTCAAAACTCAGAGAAGTTTCAGTTTCAATTTTGTACTGAGCACCACCTCCAAGGAATGCATATTTATGTCTGTCCAAAAGTCCTTTAAATGTAGTCCTCTCCAGTAACGTCCTTTTTATCCCACATGAGTTTGGAGAAGGCGATTGTAACCTAAATTGCACCTACCAGAATACGTGTTTTCTGTTATTAGGTAAGGAATATTATGGTATTTATCCCCTGCAGTACATTAATAACTAACAGATTTTCAGTTATGCAGTGTTGGTCGTTAGAGAACCCATCAGAGTAATGAAACCCAGTCTAGATCAGATTGTGAATAAAGTCTTTAAAGAAACCATATTCTCGCAGCAGTGCCTGAGTATAAGCGTGGAGGTGTATAAGCATCTGATAGAGTTGTGATTTAGCAGAAGTATAAAACAGCTTCAGACTTTTCAAGCTTTCTGGCCTTGAAATTTGTGACTGAATCCTCCTGTTACTTTATCTGGGGTCTTGAAGAAAACAGGATTCTTCAAATTAACCTCAGCATGTTTGTAAAACTTGCATTTTTCAAGTAAAATGGTGCTTGCAGTTGATTATTAAGCTTCAGAAGGTGTTTAGCACCTTGCCTTCAGAGGCTCAGGAGAGAACTTTTGCCTCCTGTGCATGACGGTATAATGGGTCCTGGGGTTTTGGTGCTTCGAATACTGGTGACTGATGATATAGAATAGATTTTATTGCTTTGTAGTGACATAAGATGACAAGAGATTTAACAAGGAATTAGTGTATTGGAATAGGATTGAGGAATTGTGTATAAATGAAGAAGATTTTGTTACCCTGGCCATGCAGATGTTATCTACAGTAATACAGTACTTCTATGATAATTCTTAAAGTATGGGACAGTTCTGTGGATGTATGTATTGCACTGTTGCATTCTGGGCCGGTTACTGATGCTCTCTTAGTATGCTTAAGAATCCATGAATGAATAGCTCTCAGAAATATTTGTCAGAGCCGTGACTATAAATTGCGATTTGAAATGTATTTAAAAAAAAGAAAGTATCAAATTGGGTATCAGATCAAGGCTGGTAGCAATATTAACAAAAAACTCTAAAACCACTGTTGTCGTATCTTTGCTTTAATAAAGCATCTACTTTTCTTACAGGTGGTGAATTTTGCTCATGTTTGAAAGCTTTAGCAAAAATCATACTTGCCAATTTTAGATTTTGCTCTGGCAGGATGAATATTTTCTCCATTACTTTTTTTAAGCAGGTGTCAGAAAAAAACCACTTTGAAGTCCCAATATAGGAGTAAACATATTACTTAGTGAAGACCACCACTTACTTTGATGTAACTGGCAGGTGGTGGAAGGGGAAGCAAAGATTTGAGCAAATGGGAAAATCACTGTACATGTTGTAAACATGTAATTTTGGAAAGAGAGCTTTTTCCCTTCACTAGTGCCATTTAATTTTCTCTTTCACTTACGTAGTTCTTGACTGTGTTATGATAATTCTGTTAGAAAGGCCAGTAATTCTGTTCAGTGGTTGGTAATGTTAAGGGTGTTCACATAAATGACTATAGTTCTCTTTAGAATTTTGGCCTTATCTGCAGGGGAGAATTTAGCAGCACCGGTAGAATTTAAATTAGTTTAGTTCAGCTTGATTAAATTGCAGGGTGGATGCTGTTACTCAGAATATGCAATCTTAATCTGGTTTCCCTTTATTTGTTTGAATTAAACCAATTCAGGCTACGTATTCTGAATGAACACTCTTTTACAGGGAGGTAATCCACTCTGATTTGGTATAAATTTACATCTTCAACTAATCCAGATTAATTTTTCTCCAGAGGGGTCTGTTTTGTTTGGAGTTGGTTTGAATGTCAGAATTCACAATTGAAGCAAGAAAGGCATAAATGAAATATGAAAAATAAATATGAAAGAATATGAAAAAACTTCACAGTTACTGTCATATCAAACAAACATCTATCTCAAAAGCCAGGTCATTTACGCAGCAGTTTTTTTTTTTGTTTTTTTTTTAAAAACCATAATTTAGCCCCAGTAGTAAACTTAGCATTTATCCACATGGAAAGGCATACATGTTAATTTAAATCAGAATGGTTGTATCAATTTTGCATACCGTTTGTGTGTTGATTCAGGGAGAAAAGAATTTTTCACTTTTAGTTTATGCTGTTTTGGAAGTGATAGCAATAAACCCAAAGCAAATACACTTTAGAAGAGTTTTATTATAGGATAACACACTTTGTACAAAGAATTACACTTGTGTAATTATACCAGTGTAACAAATAAGCACAATTCTAGAAAAGCTTCAAACAAATGAAATAAGCTTTTAATTGGTTGTAGTAGTTGCTGATGGGAGCCATTATGGATGGATTGATCTCCAAAAGACAAATTTTTATATTGCTATATAAAACTCAATTTAGAGATGATTGCCTAAAGCCAGAAAATTAAAAAATTAAACTGATAGGATTACCCAAGACAAGTTTTTTTCCCTTTAGCTACTTGGACCCTGACATAAACCAATGAAAGTGTACTTTAGACATATTTAATCATAAGTAATCCTAGCTATGTGAAACACAGTGTAAAATGTGGAATAGTCTGTATGCACTGCAATAAATTAAATTGCAATTACAATTTGAGTATCTATTTTTAATTTTGTAATTTATTTGGTTACTATTACTTTAAGCTTATTATTATATATTACTATTAATTACTTAACCAATTATTTAACAAATTATTAGATTTTAAAAGTTGTTGTTATTAAAATTAAATTTAAAAAGTAATTGTGATTTACTGCAATTTGAAACTGCCTGCAGAATATAACTCTGAAAATGTTTGTCTTCATTAGTACTATTTTGAGATTAGGTTTGGAGGTTTGAGAGAGAGCAGATTAAAAAAATAACAAAGAATATACTTGAATTTCTTTCTGTACTGGAAGTTGTTTGGCTAGAATTTCAATCTAAGTTACTCTGGGATACAAAAACTAGTTAAGGTGCTAGGTGAGAAACACAACTTTTTCTGTACTTCGTGTTATTCTATTAATCATTGAGATCCCATGTTCTGCTCTGTTTCTGCAGTCACTGGTTAAATGGAAGCCACTCCTGGGGTATGGATGGTTTCTACTGACATAGACTTTGCATAGCAGCCCTGTAACGTCAGGAGGTTGCGATGAGCGGAGGAGGGGAGCAGCCTGACATCCTCAGTGTGGGAATCTTGGTCAAAGAAAGATGGAAGGTGGTGAGTATGCCTTTTTGCAATTCTTTTTCTTCTTTAAAATGTGTTTTTGAAAAGAAGTAGTTTGCGCTTTGAAATGTTTCAAAATTCTTGTGAGGTGTATTTTGCTTAGTACTTATGTTAAATGGTGAAAGGACTTTAAATCCACTTGTTTCTCTTATCCTACTTTAAAAAGAAGTTATATGGATTTAAGGTGGGGTTTTTTTTCTGGTAAGGACCTAGGAAAGCTTTTAAATCCTGATGTAGCGCCTGTTCAAAGCACAACTGGAAGAGTCCTGTTAGTATATTGAGTCCAATCAGCCAGTGATTAGGTCAGTCTATTTTGGAAATCAGTCAGGCACCCTTTTGAAACTAGTCAGATTGTGAGATTTGTTACTTCTTATAGAAAGGTCTTTCAGGACCTTGCTGCTCTTCCAATTAGAAATTACTTTTATTATATTTTGTAGCATAGATTTATTCTGGCTGATTTATATCCATTTGATTGTGTGCCACTATTGGCTTTACCATAAATAGCTCTGTTCCCTTTTGGTGTTCATGTTCTTGATTTACATCTAGAGGGAAATAGTATCCGTTTGAAACTATTTTTGCTGGGAAAAACAGGCTGAGTTCTCATAGTTCCTTCTCCATTCCCTTGATCACTTTAGAATTTTTTTTCGCTTGTGGAATTTTTTTTGAGTTTTAAAAGAAAGGAAGGAAAAAAACCTAAAAAAAAAAAAGCCACTTCATAATGGAACATTTTGGGTATCTGTGTGTTTGGCTGTGAATAGATACTGAATCACTATTTTTTGCACCATCTTTGGTTTATATTACTCCCATATTTCACTATTTTATTTAAAACTGTGAGACCAAACATAGGTGATACAGATTCATAATACATTTCAATTTTATATAAAGAAAATAATTTCAACTATCTTATGTCCTGTCCTTCATTTAAAAATGTAAGAAGCTGATACTAGCTTTGCGTAGGAAACCTTTGTATTTCCTTTTGTGTAAATAGAACCTAAACAGCTATCGTTAGAACGTATTTATAAAATAGTTTCTTGTATTGCATCTCAATATTGCAGTGAAGTAAAAACTTAAAGCATAGTCTTGAATCAGATCAAATAGAATAAGATAGCATTATAAATAGGTAATGGTATACTAATATATCACTGTCCGCAAAACTACTCAGTTGTCTGATATGTGCAAGAGTAGTCCTGTTTTCTTCAGGTTTATTTTCTTTCCTATGTAAGAGAACAATGATTGGATTTGTGTCTTTTGGAAAATTTTGAGTAGGCTGTTGTTCATCTCATGTGATTATACTTTTTAACTTGTATGTTGTCCAAATCAAGTATTACAGATAGATGAGTGCCAAATATTGTCTGCGGGTAACTCTTCAATTGCTTAATTTCTGTAGCAAACATTAAGGATTTCTTGATGACATATAAGGCAATATACTTCTTTCTGAATTCAGGATTTCATAGCACAGTCTGCCAGTGGAAGAAAACAGCATGCAAATTTTAGAAATTCCTTAGTGCTTGACACATAAATATTAATGTAATAATACTGTTCTATTAGGTTATGAAGTATTGAAGTTTTTTGCTAGCGTTCTTGAAGCAGTAGAGTACTTAAAAATTGCTTGTGTAGAAAGGTGAGATGGTATAAACCAGTGGACTTTCACGCTTTGGTGACAATGAGTACTGTCCCTAATTATCAGTAGTACTTCTGATTGTTCCATGTGGAACTCTCCCAATATCCTACTTTTTTTCCCCCCATTGAAAGATGGCAGCTCTGTCGTATGATTCCATGAGATTATTTTGTTGTAACCAGTTTAAGAAAAAAAAGTACACATTCTGGAAGTTATATAAAGATTTGCAGCTGAAATGCAGTTTTCAGAATTTCCGCTGACCATGAGATTATTTTGTTGTAACCAGTTTAGGAAAAAAAAAAAAGTACATGTTCTGGAAGTTATATAAAGATGTGCAGCTGAAATGCAGTTTTCAGAATTTTCACTGCACATGACCTTGGTCTTTGTAATCATGAAAACATACCTGGAACTTGTGGACACAAACATTTTTAAAAACTATGTTCAATTAAATTTAATTTTAACGTATACATTCTTTAGAGTGATTCTATTTTGAAAAGTAAGCAAAGAAAAGACATTATAAAATATTTTTTTCCTCAGTGACACCCTTCCTCTCTACTGGGCTGTGTATCTATTAGGATTTGCTTTTATCCTCTGTCGATGCCTTTTCTTGTCCCTCTTTTTTGCCTTTGAAACATTTATTACAATCCTGACTTGAAGAGACCTGATTGTAATGATAATTGTTTTTAGGTAGGTTTAAGACTGTCATTCAATATGCAGTGTAAGCGAAAGTACCAAGATAAAACATGTTGGAAATTATATGCTTTATACTTGAAGCTTACAAAGAGATAGGAGTAGAAGAGAGAATAGAGAGAATGAGTTTGGGGTGTCAGATGCCGAATGCAAAGAAGAGAAGCTTGAAACTAATGTACAAAATGGGAGAGTGTGGTGCAGGTGTAAACAAGGACAAACGAGGTCCTGGTCAAGGTAAGAGATGTTGAGCAGATGTGGCAGGAGGCCAGTATGATTGAACAGTCAACTCCTGTCTGAACTCGCAAGCAAACAGAAGGTGGAAACCGGGATGGGCTGCCCGAGATTAACATGGAGACATTACCTCTGTGTGTTGGGATGAATACATAGGAAAGCCAGAGCTCAGCTGACAGTTGAAACTGGTGAGGGATGTGAAAAGCAATGAGAAAGGCTTCTACAGGGACATTGGCAGCAAGAAGACGACCAAGGAAAATGTGGACTCATTGCTGAATGTGGTGCGTGACCCAGTGTCAAAGGGTGTGGAAAATATTTTTTCTACAATCAAAGAGAGGTTAATTTGCGCATGGAATTATTGACCGATGTCATTATTGGATGTATGTTAATGATTCTGGTGTACTTTATCTGAGGATAGAAATTGATCTGTTTATTTTATTAGTGTGGTGGTGTGTGTGGGTTTGGTGTTTTTTTTTAATTTTTTTTAAGCACACAAGCAGAAAAATAACCTTTCAGAGGCAGTCTTTCTCAGTCTGGCTGTTTCTCAAAGCTGGTAAATGAAGTTATATGATAAACTGCTATAAGTTCATATAGGGCTGAGGATGGTTTTGTCACCTCTTTCCTTTTCCCCTCTGACCCTTTTTACCATGAATTCTCACTGTCTCTGTTGTGCTTGTTTTATGCTGAAAATTTATGATTTATGTGCTTATGCTGAAAACCACAGTCAGATCAATGTCTTTGTTTAACTGTTGGAGCCCTGTTAATAGCTCAGGCAAGATAATGGCATTACAGGACAAAGAGGTGGAACGGAGAAGTGCAGGCTTAAAATGGCCAAATTAGTCACAAAACTACATCTTTGAGAGATATACATAGATACACACGTACTTTTTTTTTTTAAAAAAAAATATATAATCCTGTTAAAACTTGTTATTTTTCCCAATATTTAGGTGACAGATCCCTTTCTGTAAGGACTAACACTGTATATATTAAATACGTCTGAATGTAACCAAGTTATACTGAGTATTTCATTGGACTTGAAAGGTTTCTATTTCTTATGATTTGTCAGTATTTCGAAGTTAACCCTAGATTCTTACCTGAGTAGTACCTTAAACAAGTCATGTCTGAAGACATAAACTTCTTATGCAGGATTTGTGATACTCTACTGGAACTTGTTAAGTTCTTGAAACATGTAGGTTAAAGAGTAACAGGCTTAAGCCTGTGTCGGTAGTATGCATGTTACGCTGCTTCAGAGAAAGTCTACAGCCTGTGGAGAAGAGGAGATCGCATTTGCTAACAGCTAGTGTGCTCATTAGAAAGAAATGAACGTGTGCATTTGCAGTCAACAGGGGTTGCACTAGAAGCAGATATTTAGGTGGGTTAGTTCTGTAGGTCTGAAAATGTGGTGTGCTGTCTATCCTATGCATCTTTTAAAAATTGGCAATGAATTAGTCAGAAGTGAGAAGGTAGGTAATGCTACGTATTGTGGACCATATTTTCCTCATCTATTGAATGAGGATATTGAAATATGAGAATATTGAAACAGCAGTTGCTTGTGATGGTAAAAGATCTTCAGGACAGAAAGTGCATAATGAAATACTGAGTATTGTTGTAATCGTACAGAATAAAAATTTCATGTGATACGACTTGAAAAATGCAAGTAAACAATATGAGTATTTCATCTGTTACCTTCTTCCTTAGGCTATTTTAGAAATTGTTTTTCCTTCTCAGTCAGATGGCTGGTTGTCCGGATTAGGAGACATTAGATTTATTTTCAGAATCTGAAGATAGGTCAGCATATTGCTGATCTCTAGATCCCTGGAATGTTTAGATGACATTTAATACCGTGTAGTCATATAACCTTAGCAACTGTATGTTTTCAAATGACGTTTAGAAAACCATGTCAGTTCTTTCAAGGTAAACTATAGTAAAAATACAGTATTTTGTGTTTCTTAGGGTAAGTTTGTTCTTTTTGTCCCCTTTTCCCCTTTTATCAGCTTTAGGATAGTAGCTACAGGGGAGATCACCATATGAAAGCATTACATGAAATAACATTGACCTTTTTGATACTGAAAACCAGACAAATCTCTGCTCCCTGTGAACATTTAAAGCAGAGTGAAAACACAACTCATAATATTTGCTCTGAATGTAGAGCAAACTAATTAATATGCCAGGAGCATTCTTTTCACCTCTTCCTAACACAGATAAAACTTTCAGTGGTGCAAGTTTCTTTAGTATGTCTGTTAATAAGAATGGTGTTGGTGGATCATAAGTACATGTGAATAACATTTAAAATATATATTCAAAGATAATCTTAGCCATTTCTTATCATTTGTGATTCAGCTGTTATGTGTAAGTCACTGCATATAATAGAAAATGCTGCCTCTTTTCAGTAAGTCCGAGAACTTTTATACCTTTAGTATTCGGTGTGCATATTTCTGAAAAAAGAAAAAGATGGCATATTTGAAAAATTTGACTGTGCATTTGTGTTTGAAGATCTCTGGATAGTATGTGACTATTTGAGGAAAAACTTTATTCAGCATGCTGACTTTGGTCAGATTCATGCTGGGGATGCTAGATCAGGTGTATTAACTTGTTTTCCTAGGATTCTCTTCCAAGCTGTGGTTAACCATACCTTTCGAGATTATTCAGTAGCTTTTTGTGTACTGAAGGATATGATTATGTTATTTTAAAATCTATTAGTAATACAACAGCGTTTGCACTATGACAAACAATACAAAGAAGTATTGATGTTTTATTTTCTTTATTTTCTTCTCACCTCTTTTAAATCTGTTTTTCTTCTTTCCTTTTTTTCCCCAATATAGTTGCGGAAAATAGGTGGTGGAGGATTTGGAGAAATCTACGATGCACTGGACTTGCTTACTCGGGAAAATGTTGCACTGAAGGTCGAATCAGCTCAGCAACCAAAGCAAGTGCTGAAAATGGAAGTAGCTGTGTTGAAGAAATTGCAAGGTAGGGCTGTACCTTGGATATGCCAGAAGTAGAATGTCAGTGTATCTTCTTAAAAAATCATTATAATCTCTATTTAGTCATAGTTTGAGTAAATATTCCCCATATTCTGCAGGTTTTTGCTAAATGGTTATTAAAAGTGGAATAGAAGCTCTTTCAGCTTCTGGAAGTTTGAAACAGGTTGACATGAAAATAAAAAGAGCAACAAAAAAATTAAATTGCTGCAAAAACTATGCTCAGCTGCAGTTTATTCTGGATCTGTATCTTTTCCTTACCTTTTTTGCTCTAGACTTTGTTGTTAGCTTTTTCTTTCCTCTTCTAAGATGGTCTCTTTTTTTTTCTCTGTACTATCTACCATTGAATATTTGTGGGTCCTTCACATAACATGCAAAAGAAGAATATTTGTATTTCTTTGCCATTGCAAGTATTGCCAAGAATAATTCTGATGTTGAAATGGGAAACATATGTTAAAAAACCCCACACAAATGAACAAAAAACCAACTTTAAAATACTGTAACTTGTAGAAAAAAAATATTATTGGCTTGTAGAGTCCTGAAATACTCTTAGGGTTCAGGTCCTTGACTGTATAGAATCACCACTTTGAATAGTCACTTTTGATGTACCTTTAAATAATGTGTGAAGCTATCAATACAGAGAAATATGCAATAGCTTCCCTTCATTGCTTTTCACAACATAAGACTATAAAAAGAAAGTTTAAAGGGTGACTTTTTTATTTAAAAAAATTATTTTGAATCTGGAAGATTTTGACTAATACATCTGTTTTTGTCAGCAGCCCGATTTTTCCAAACTCTTTAGTTTGAATAAAACAAAATCTGCATGAAATACCATGCTGCCTAGTCTGCTGTAAAGGTCACATTGCAGCAGAAATTGACAGCCTCTATAGATTTAAGAGGGCAAGCATGTCACATGTTACAGTGTTAACAAACTGTTTCTATGTTTATATATTTTTAAAGAATTTCACAAAAGCCTCTAGTATTATATAGTCGAGCAAGGAGATTCAGGGACTGCATATTAGCTTTCTTTGAATTTTAGAGTTTCTAGTCCAGAGACGAATAGTGAGTTTCAGTATTACCAATCATAAATTTAGAAACCATTTGTCAGGGTTCTTGAAAGAAATTATCTTAACGATAGTGATTTTTGAAGAAACAAATACTCTGTAACTCCTGGGTTTTTACATGCTCAGAATTAATTTTTCAAGGTTTTTTTTCTGCACACATGGCTTGATTCTATTTTTAATAACCAAGAGTCTTTAAAATGGTATAGGTGAAGCAGCTAAAGTAATAAGGAAAATAGTAAAAACTGAAATAAAATATGGGAATTTGGTAGCACTACAATGCCAATGTATTTGTAAAAACATAGCCTTATATATGACTGCATAACTGGAGTGCCTTATAACTTTCTACTGTGAATTTAAGTATAGTGAAGTTTGAGTTAAGGTGTTACAAAAATGCTTTTTTCTTAGTAAAAACTTTTTTACCTTTTGAAATATTTTTGAAAACCAAAAATGTTTGCTGAAATAATAAAAAAAATATTTTTGACTAATTGCCATAGAGCCTTACAGAAGTTACAGTTTTCTTACCAGTCTTCCTTTGGGGAGTATAATTCCTTTAACAACCCAAGTCTTCCTTCAGAAGAGTCTCTGGTTCTACTGAGTCATGGGAAATGCTATCTAGATGAAAAGAACAGAATAGCGAAACACCTGAACAACAGATCCACTGAGGCAAAAAATCCAAATAATATATAATCCAAATAAAGATCTTTCAGTTATTTATTTTCTCAATATTATTTCTCTGAGAATAAATAGAAGGTTTTATATAACTGAAACCCTGATTTTTGTATGAGATCTTTAGAAGGAGTTCTTTTGACAATCTTCCTTATGAGAAAACAATCTAAATATTATTCCTTGATTTTTATCTCTTTATTATTCTCTTGTACAGTTTAAAAAAAAAAAAAAAAAAAAAAAAAAAAAACAGGAGAATAC
>VFFE01009221.1:1098483-1161706 GCA_008921705.1 Burhinus oedicnemus | reverse complement strand
TGTCACTGGGCACCACTGAAAAAAGACTGGTCCCATCCTCCCGGCACATTCCCTTTAAGTATTTATAAGCATTGATGAGATCCCCCCTCAGTCTTCTCTTCTCCAGACTAAAAAGACCCAAGTCCCTCAGCCTTTCCTCAGAAGAAAGATGTTCCAGCCCCCTAATCATCTTTGTAGCCCTTTGCTGGACTCTCTCCAGCAGTTCCCTGTCCTTCTTGAACCGGGGAGCCCAGAACTGGACACAGTACTCCAGATGCGGCCTCACCAGGGCAGAGTAGAGGGGGAGGATAACCTCCTGCGACCTGCTTGCCACACGCCTCTTGATGCACCCCAGGGTGCCATTGGCCTTCTTGGCCACAAGGACACATTGCTGGCTCATGGTCATCCTTTCCACAGAGCTGCTTTCCAGCAGGTCAGCCCCTAACGTGTACTGGTGCGTGGGGTTATACCTCCCCAGCTGCAGTACCTTACACTTGCCCTTGTTGAAATTCATGAGGTTTCTCTCTGCCCAACTCTCCAGCCTGTCTAGGTCACACTGAATGGCAGCACAGCCTTGCGGTGTGTCAGCCACCCCTCCCAGTTTAGTGTCATCAGCAAACTTGCTGGACCCAGTACTGACCCCTGGGAAACACCACTTGTCACACATCTCCAACTAGACGCTGTGCCACTAACCACAATCCTCTGAGCTCCATCTGCCAGCCAGTTTTCAATCCACCCCACTGTCTATTCATCCAACCCACACTTCCTAAGCTTGCCTGTGAGGATGCTGTGGGAGACAGTGTCAAAAGCCTTGCGGAAGTCAAGGTAAACAACATCCGCTGCCCTCACCTCATCTATCCATCCAGTCATGCCATCATAGACGGCTATCAGATTAGTCAGACATGACTTCCCCTTAGTGAATCCATGTTGGCTACTTCTGATAACCTTATTTTCCTCTAGATGTTTTGAGATGACGCCCAGAATGAGCTGTTCCATCATCTTTCCAGGGATGGACGTGAGGCTGACTGGCCTGTAGTTTCCTGGGTCTTCCTTCTTGCCCTTTTTGAAGACTGGAGTGACATTGGCTTTCCTCCAGCCTTCAGGCACCTTGCCTGTTTGCCAGGACCTTTCAAAGATGATGGAGAGCAGCCCAGCAATGGCTTCTGCCAGCTCCCTCAGCACTCGCAGGTGCATCCCATCAGGACCCCTGGACTTGTGGATGTTCAGTTTACTTAACTGGTCTCTAACTTGATCCTCCTCAACCAAGGGAAAGTCCTCCTTCCTCTGGACTTTCTCTGTTACCTGTAATGTCTGGGACTCCTGAGGGCTGGCCTGAGCAGTAAAGACTGAAGCAAAGAAGGCATTCAGTAATTCTGCCTTCTCTGCATCATCTGCCACCATGGCCCCTGTCTCATTCAACAGCAGGCCCACATTTTCTCTAGTTTTCCTTTTGCCTCCGATGTGCTTGAAGAAACCCTTCCTGTTGACCTTGACATTGCCAGATTTAATTCCAAGAAGGCCTTGGCTTTCCTCGTTTTGTCCCTGCAAACTCTGGCAGCATTCTTGTAATCTTCCCAAGTGAAAGATATCCTTCGATATCCCTTCCATAATACTCTCAGAAAGGAGAAAGTTTGCATCCTCAGAAAGACCTGACTATTGAAAGTGTGAACTGTGATGTCTTTTGATATAATTCACATTCCTTTGACATCTTCACTTGAAGATAGTCTAAAATGTAATATTTTAGTCTGTGCATTTTGTTGGCTTTTTTGGTGAAAGTGGAAAAATACCCTTTGCAAGGAAGAGAAAAGACTTAATTCAGTTTACAGAAATACTTGTTCCTGTGAAAAGGGATAAAATGGATGGTTAGTACTTAAAGTTATGGGATTATTGTCCCTTATCATCTTGGTGAATATGAATGCTGGGAAAAAAAGTGCGCTGTAGATCATACTGTTGGTCATCTGTTATTTTGACAGACCAACATTTCTGTGATGTCGTGGGGGTGCGTTTCCTGCATAGTATATTTTTCATCTGTTTGGTTAAGTCATCTAACATGTACTGTGTAATTAAATAAATTACGTACTTTTCCTTAAAGAACTTTGTGAGTATTTTCTCAGTCGCCTTTCTTCAGGTGTGACACAGATGCAACATTAACTAGTAGTGTATGTACTAGTCTTCTAATAGAGATTAGTTTGGCCCACGTTATTTAGGAATAGAAAGATACTAATGTTCATATTTTCAAAAACAGATTCTAAATTTAATGTTGGAGATACTCGGGGACATACACTCATTACATTTAGGTGAGATGTATTTTCCTTGAGTATGAAAATAGATAATGAGAGTTTTCCGTGGTTAACCATGAACAGCTAAAGAAGAAGTAGGAAGACTTTACGCTATCTGTGAATCTTGTTATTAGTATTTTTTTTTATGAAAATGTCCTTTTAATTTGATCAGGGTCGGAACTTGGCAGACCTGCGTCGGAGCCAGTCTCGAGGAACTTTCACCATTAGTACCACTCTGCGGCTTGGGAAGCAGATTTTGGAATCTATTGAAAGTATTCATTCTGTGGGATTTCTGCACAGGGACATAAAACCGGTATGTCTGCCCATTAAATCAAAACAGGGAAGTAAGATGTGGTCATTAGATGGCTGCATATGTAAGAGTAGGTTCTATACTAGATGTTAAAAAGAAAAAATGAGAAGGGCCAGAAAACTGAATGTTTGTTCATCAGATAGGGTGGGTTTTTTCTATTAATCAGTGTTAGATTGCAACAAGAATAGCTTTTGTCTTTGTCATTGTTGTCTCCAGGTACTTAGGCCTCCTTGCAATTTCCTGTAGTTAAAACTCCCAACTTTTATCTGTAGCATCATGCAATCAAGACTATTTGCCATGAGATATGATATAATGAATTTGGCTAATGGAAATAAATATCTTCACGTAATAAATCTAGGAGAATAGATACTAACTTAGGATGTATTTATAAGCTCTTCAATAGCAATTTTTGGTATTTAATATAACAAACAAGGAAAGAAAAGACAGACTGTAAGAGAAAGCAATTCAATTGTTTTATTGTGCAATTCTAATAAAATGAGTATTGTCAAAATGTCATGACGACAGTGCCTTCCTGATAGCATCATGCTTTTGTTCTTATTTTTTTCTGTTTTTCTTTGAATTTATTCCTGAAATTGCATCAGCTATTTTTAATATTGCTCTATATTAAAAATACCATTAGAACTCTGACCTCTCAAAATTTGCAAATGAGAAAAAATAAGCAAATCTTGACTTTTCTAATAGCTGCAAATAGGGCTGGTTATATCTGGCATATATAGGTAAATTATCTGTCAGCTGAATGATGTTTACATAAAGCCGCTGATAAGTTTCTGTGTGTTGGGGAATTTTCATTTTGATTACTTCTGCCTTGCAACCTTTTATAAAACTTGTGTTCTTCCTGACCCATCCCCAAGACTTTATTTGATAGGGAAAGGACCGAGAGGCAGTTAATGTCAAGTGAAATAGGTGACGAGGAGTTAGCTGGAGTGCAAGATTTTAATGATGAAAATAATTCCAGTTTTGAATGGGAAATGTGTTCCTTTATGGCTGGCAGGATGGATTGGGGACATCTTGTTATCTACCTATATTTTGGAGTCTATGGACTCAAATAGGAAGGAAATGGAGAATGTTGTTAGGGGATGGAAAACCCCCAGAAAATTACATGATGAGCCAGGATAAACAGCAGCGTGAAGCAATAAGTTAGATTCATAAAAGAAAATTTTTCTTCCGCTTTAGAAGTTATGTTGTGACTTACACATGTAAAAGAAGGCACGATTGCTTTCTAGTATGCAGTTTTCCTGGCTTGAAAATACCAGTCTATTTTACCTTTTATTATGTATCCTCTAGACAGCTTTACTAAAAACAAACTTTGTGCTGAGTTGAAGTCTTGAAGTCCTTGGTTGGTTATTTGCCTCATGATGCATTAGGCAATGCTGAAATTCTGTTCCATTTAAAAATAATTTTAATCACACCCATTTCAATTCATCATTTTGATTTGTTTTTACCCTCAACCTTTGACATTGAAGCAGCTGTGAATTTCAGATTTATTTAGAGCAGTATTGCTGTTTCACTTAATGGAAGAAGAAAAGTAGTTTTTCTAGAGTTAATTGTGTTAAGCTTCCAGCTTGCTCAGATGTGTAGTTTCAATTCTGTTTCACAGAACTTGCTTTTAGCTTTATCTTTTTTTTACATCGCATAATCCATTTTAAGGGGATTTGGTGGGGAGAGGCTTGAATCGATTCAGCCAACATGTTCAAACATCATAAACTAGCAGTGTTGAAGAATTTTTTTGTTTTATTTTAATTTTAAAGGGCTAACATGGAGTGTTAATCCCTAGAAGCAAATAAGAAAATTTACTGAAGTTTTTCAGAATGAATTAACTTCATAAGTCCTCACTGACTTTCCAGCGCTTACTGTTTTGTTACTTTGGAGTTTTTGGTTTTGTTTTTTTTAAAGTCTGTTTTTTCCCCTTCCCATGAAAAGGAAAAGGCAGTTTGTGTTGCTTATTCTATATTCTGCATATATGATATCAATGCATTTGTTTAGATGAACTTGTTAGCCCCTAGATTGGTAGTTTTTTTTGAAGTGCTCAATTCAAAATATGTGAGTGGGTAACACGATTGGAAAATTCTTGCTAAAAAATTAATGTATTCTAAGTGACGAAGTAAGATGACAATCTCTTTGGACTCTGTAGGCTGCTGTTCAGATATACTAAGGTGGATATCTGATTTTCTTAACGTTTCCTTCAAATTTAATGGAAGTTTCGTAGAACTGAAAATATGGAAGAAAGGATAGAGAAGTAGAAAATGAATTTTCTACAGTTGTATTACTTCATTAATACGTGCACATATTGAAATGTGTGTGGGTGTGTATATATCTATATATCTATCTGTATTTGTTTTTCTTCCTAGTCTAACTTCGCAATGGGACGTTTTCCTAGCACCTGTAGAAAGTGTTATATGCTGGATTTTGGCTTGGCACGGCAATTTACCAACTCATGTGGGGATGTCAGACCAGTAAGATATATTTTCACGGTTGTCAATTTGATTTAATTGAATGTGGTAATATGCTGTCTTTTTTTCTGGAGAAGTATGGGAGTTGCATTGAACTGGTAACTGATATAAACTTGACAAATACCATTCCAGATCAGAAATGCCATGTGATTTATCGAGTATATTAAAAGATTGGCCGTCAGGAATGAATCAGGTTTCTGATTTTTGGCTTGAGGCAGAGGTCTAGTCTATGATTTTTTTTTTTTGGATAATCTGTTTTTTGGTTTGGAAAAATCAAGCGACAAAGAGGTTTTCATTGACTATCTGAGTAATACACCAGAGCTGAATTTCACTTGGTATTATATTGTATAAAAAAAAAATTATGTAGGAGAAAAAAGTCAAACACTAAACTGAATATATACTCTTCTGAAAGAGAAAGTCTGAATAATTAAAACAGTGATAGGACACTAATTATAATATATAACAGGACATATTTAAATGTAGTTGCTGTATTCCCAAGTGATGCAATCTGCAGAAAATTGTAGATAAAAGTGTATCAATGAGGACATTACAATTTTAAGTACAGTAGAGCCTCCCTAATTCACTGGCAGGCAATCCTTTTCTTAATTTCAAAGTTTGAAAATGAGCATGTCAGTGCTATGGTACATGTCAATGTTTTAAAGAAACATATTTTCTTTATGAAACTAGTTTAGTTTACGTTTTGATGGTAATACTGAATAATGTACTAATCAATATTGTGTAGCATATTTATTAATGTGATGTGATTTGAGTGGTAGAAGCCATATCTACAGGATTTTCAATTTTATTTTGCCTAAGAAGTTGGGATAGTGGCAAAATTTTGTGCACAAATTATGAGGTATATGAGTTAGTAAGGTAAATTAGCAGGGTTCTGCTGTACTCTATTCCTTCAGCCATAATGCTGGACACTGCAATGAAAGCAAAGAGCAGGGGAGACCAACAGAGTGGCTGCTGCTGTTGGAAAGGTGAGCTAAACATTTTAAGTAGTTTTTAATTTTTTTTTATTTCTGAATGTTCTTGTTGTGTTTTGTATATTGGCTGCTTATAATGTTTTTCTAACTGACCTGTAATTTTTAAAAGAATTCCCAAGATTCTGTAATTTCTATATGTATACACACCAATGGTAGTATTTTCAGAAAAAGTAGGTGATAACAACAGAAAATTTAATATTGCTACTATTCTTTCTTTTGTAACATCTCAGCTCTTGCCTTTTGTTTTTCATTGCAGTGCCCTACAATGTAACTGAAGTAATTCTTCAATTTAATCTGTTTAGAATTTTCTGACAGTGTAATCCATATTAGTAGAGTGGCAGTGAGGGGGGAAAAAAAAAGACTACTTTTATTTGTACTTAATAGTCAGAAATGGCTCTTGTATAGATAACAACCATACTGTTGGCCTTGCTTAATAATAAAATTTATTAATATTTTCATTCAATGTGCTATGTGCTTCTCCTTAAGGCTATTCTTCTTCTAAACTCCATTAGATTTCTTCAGCAGATACTGAAAATAACCTGGAACAATGTAAAAGCATGTTCTCCAAAAAACATAGTACTCTATTGGTAAGAACCTGTTCCTTAGTTAAGGTTGATTATTAGATTTTTATGATAAGCCTAATTTTCCATATACCTGACTTCTGCAGAAAGAATCCAGTCCCATTGAGATTTTACATATCATCCCTGAGTCCTTCAATTTCCACAGCGTATTCTAAAAGAATCAGAAGAGAAGTTTTGAAAACAATAGTATCAGTTTTTAGTCCTTTGGCAGCTTTGTATTTCCCCCAACATTAAGGAATTCCTGGTGGCCATAAATCTGTTTGTTCAACTCAAAAAGATGGAAGGGGCTTATGTGGATATGGTTGAAAGCAGAGAAGTTTGACAGGACTGTATTTCCCTCCAGAATCATTGGCCAGCACCACTAGCTAGCATATACATTCCACCAGGTGGAGATAAAAAAATCGAGTTAGCTTCAAGACTGGTAGAGAAGAAAGATGTTGTGTAGTTATTTGACAAAATGCAAGAGACTGGCAAGGGGGTTGAAATTAAAAGGCAATTACAAGAATAAATTATCATCAGTTTTATAGTATCAATCTTCTTGTTAATATAGGTAATATTCACTAGACTAAACATTGGAGAGTTGGGCAGAGAGAAACCTCAAGGGCAAGTGTAAGGTACTGCAGCTGGGGAGGAATAACCCCACGCACCAGTACAGGTTAGGGGCTGACCTGCTGGAAAGCAGCTCTGTGGAAAGGGACCTGGGAGTCCTGGTGGCCAACAGGATGACCATGAGCCAGCAATGTGTCCTTGTGGCCAAGAAGGCCAATGGCACCCTGGGGTGCATCAAGAGGCGTGTGGCAAGCAGGTCGCAGGAGGTTATCCTCCCCCTCTACTCTGCCCTGGTGAGGCCGCATCTGGAGTACTGTGTCCAGTTCTGGGCTCCCCGGTTCAAGAAGGACAGGGAACTGCTGGAGAGAGTCCAGCAAAGGGCTACAAAGATGATTAGGGGGCTGGAACATCTTTCTTCTGAGGAAAGGCTGAGGGACTTGGGTCTTTTTAGTCTGGAGAAGAGAAGACTGAGGGGGGATCTCATCAATGCTTATAAATACTTAAAGGGAATGTGCCGGGAGGATGGGACCAGTCTTTTTTCAGTGGTGCCCAGTGACAGGACAAGAGGTAATGGGCCCAAACTTGAGTGTAGGAAGTTCCATCTAAACATGAGGAGGAACTTCTTTCCTTTGAGGGTGGCAGAGCACTGGCACAGGCTGCCCAGAGAGGTGGTGGAGCCTCTGACTCTGGAGACATTCAAAACCTGCCTGGACACCATCCTGTGCAACGTGCTCTAGGTGACCCTGCTCTGGCAGGGGGATTGGACTAGATGATCTCCAGAGGTCCCTTCCAGCCCCTGTGATTCTGTGGCTGAAGTTCAAACAAGAAGTTGAAAAGAGGTCCTTAGGTGAGGAAGAGTGCTTTATTTTGTGAAATCAGGTCAAGAAGCAAAGAGGAAATGAGAAATTTATCAAACCATTAAGCTACTGAACATTAGAACCTTAGTTAATTCCAGTATGTTGTACCAAGACAGAGGAATGCAGCAGTTTCATATGACTTCAGTGTGATAAGGTGTTCTTGTTTCCGATCTGTTACAAAAAGAGGAATTATAAAACTTGAGAATCCATGATTTTATTCCAGTATTTGACTGAAGTATGTGCTAGTGGCTACTGGTATGTTCAACCATTCATTTGGATCCTTCTGCATTTCTTTTAAGCCCGTGCTTATTCTAGCCTGAATCTTTTTTTTTCTCTCCTCTCTGGTTTGCTTTCTACATCCACCTCCTCATACTGCTTCACTTCTAGTTAGACTAATTTCTCGTCTCCTTGCGATTTTGGTGCTAACTGGAATAGTACAATGCAACTAAGTGAAATTTTTTTTTTCTTTGCACCAGAATGAAACCTGAAAGCATTCTGAAGGAGTAAGAGAAAAGAAATTCAGGGTATTGCAGCTCTGGATTGAATTATGCCTCATGACAGATAGAACATTTGAAGAATTTGGATGCCTGACTCAAACAAGGCTGTATTGAGTTTGTGTGAAATTTAGTTTTTCAAAAGCTCAGGCATAATCAGCTTTGGATGGCTAGTAGAATATTCCTTGACATCATCCTGGTATACTCTCAAATCCCTCCTTGTCTGTCTTCATTCCAAGGCACACTGGGTTTACAGGCTTTCTACAAATTATTGTGAGGGTTAATAAACAAAACAAACATTTGTTTCAGCTGCATTCAAGAACAGTTTGAAATGATTTACTGAATTAAAAGCAAGCAGCTGCAAAACCAGTCATCTAACATAAAGAATTTCAGCTTAAATTGGTAACATGCAGAAAGTTTCGAGTGACTGAATGCAGGATCTGATATGGAAGGTAGTGGCCAGTGTTTAAGTATAGATTTTGCTACAGGTGCCATATATGGCAGTGAAGTTCAAACAGGCAGCAGTGCTAATGAGTCTGGAGAAATTTTGATTAAGTTCCAGCAGTATTCCAATAGAAAAATATTTATGCTTTAAGGTAGAAATGAAGATTCATTCAGGTTAGAGAACTTAAATATTTTTGCTACTATCTGTAGTAATTACTTTTTTATTTCTGATTGTTATTACAGTAGTTACCAAACATACCTGTTTCCATTACAGAAAATGCATTGATGACACAGATGCTTCCCTAGCATGGACTTGGTTCTCCCTCATCTCTTCTAGGGTGTATAGACCCCTGCTGTACATTAGTTTCCAAACATAGTTTGAACATTAGTTTATTAGTTTCCAAACATATAGACTTGCCTGTCTATAATAGTCCAAATCATAGCCTATGGAACTAAGTCTCCCACACATCATATTAATTTAATTGTAGGGTTTTAATGAATTATTGTAGACTCTTTTGGGGCAAATTTTACAGCAGCATTGGATCTATTTGTGTTCACTGCAGTTTGTTTTCTCATCTTGCTGCCATGCTTTTCTACCTTCCCCAAATGGCTGCAGAATTAAGTTAAAAGCACCTCTATCTTCCATGGTAAATTAAATTATTCTCTAGAGTAAATAGATATTATTACAGCAAAAATTGCTCCCAGGTTTTTTGTGCACTATAGGCAAACAAAGTACTGTTTATTTCCATTCAGCTTGGGTATGATCTTTCTTTTTCTCCTTGTGGGAGCACTGATTTCTTGAATTCTCATTTGATTGTTGTTTATTGCTAGAGAGAAGTTTTAAAATGAGACATTTAACACATTAACTAGAATAAGAGCGTATTTTAATTTATGATTTACTGTGAAATAAAATAAAGTTTATTTCACTGTGTTGTTTCTTGCTGCTGTTTACTATAAGTAGTGTTGATTACAAAGGCCACAAAAAATAAAGCTCAGTCTGCCTTGAAATGAATAGTGGCTCATATGTTAGTAAGTTGAAATTATTTGATTTGTTAAATATATATTAATTAAGTTATCTAGGGACTGTAATATAATCAAGCTTGCAAAGAAAATTGCGTAGGTAGGTTAGTGTACAATTGAAAGAAGATATTTAGCTTGTCTTTACTGAGAGATGTTAGCATCCAGTATTTTAAAATTTCTATAGTTGTGCCATCAGAACTAATTTATAGCTTCTCCTATGCTTATGTGGTAACAACATACTATCTATTGACATCTTCTCCTGTGCTGATTTTTCTTCTCAACATTACTAGCTTTTGTCTTCTGTGATTCCTGTCAGCTTTCTCTCCTTTTCTCAGTTTTCTCCATTTTCCATTAATACAAGTGTTAAATCTGCATGCATGTAGTTTCTGCCTCTTTATCTTTGGTGACAGTCTTCCTTTATCTGACTTTCCTCTGGCTCCAGCTTCTTTCACGATTTAATTTGAAGTTGTCTTTCTTCAGCATATCCCTCTCTAGTTTTATGTTCCTTCCTTTACCCCTTTACCTCCAGCTAGCTTAATTCATAAACACATTTTTTTCTCTCTAGACACATGATTCACATTCGTGATGTTCCAATACTGTTTCATTCTGTTCAAACTAAAACTGTTATCTGTCTCTAATATCTTTGTGAATATCTTATGACGAACTCAAACTCAATGTGCTCTTAGTCTGCTTTCTCCTGTGCCAACCACTCAGTGCTACTGCTATTCCTAATCACTGCATGTGATACCATCTTCCTGTTACCAAGGCTTACTGGCAGGTTTGACTTGATGTGTCTATACATGCAGTCTGTGTATATATTCTGACAGTATTTTCTGTGTAATATGCGTGTACATTCATGTGTGTGTGTATGTATATATTCTTCTTTGGGTTGGGGTTTGTTTGTTTGTTTTTTTTTTCATTCACAAACCTGAAGTTCTTGTGTAGGCTCACCATCCCCACCTGACTGTTACAGTATCTTTTTTTCTGGTTTCATGAATACAAGGTTTTTGCCTTGACAAACACTAAAATTCGGGGTGCTACTACGGACACAATTTATGTGATTTGTTTTGATTATGTTACTTTTCCAAAGTGCATCAAATAAGCTACTTATTATCATTTTTAAGGCTCTTAAAGATCTCTGCCTTCACAGCCTGTTATCTTTCATTCACAGTAAAGATAAGCAGCGGTAAAGATGGTGACCTGTTTCCATTACCTACTTCTGGATTTTTAAAGAAAGAAGCTTCATTCTTTATTTCAGACTGTTCCTTATGTTGGAAGGGGAGATTTCTGTAACCACCCAAAACTTCACTGTTTTCTTTTAAATCTCTGTTTGGAAATGAAACTGGAAAAGTATCATTATTTTCTGTAGGAGTTGAAAATAATCTTTGTTTCACCCTTAAACTTTCAAATACAATCTGTTATGACTGTAATTATTATTTAAGGTTTAAATGGAAGGCATGCTCAACAGCAAAAAACAGAATTTAGTGCCAGTCTGTACAGAACTACACAAAGATGGAGATAATACTGCATATGGAAAAGACTATCTTCTAATACAAGAAACCGTACAATAATGGTAGGAAGTCTTATTTATCATAGAATCCTAGAATGGTCGGGGTTGGAAGGGACCTTAGAGATCATCTAGTTCCAACCCCCCTGTCATGGGCAGGGACAGCTTCCATTAGACCAAGTTACTCAAAGCCCCATCCAATCTGGCCTTGACTACTACTAGGGGTGGGGCATCCACAGCTTCTCTGGGCAGCCTGTTCCAGTGCCTCACCACCCTCACACTAAAGAATTTCTTCCTAATATCTAATCTAAATCTATCCTCTTTCAGTTTAAAACCATTACCCCTCGTCCTATCACTGTCACCAACTCTCTCAGCTTGTCTTCATAGGAGAGGTGTTCCATCGCTCTGATAATTTTTGTGGCTCTCCTCTGGACTCACTCCAGCAGGTCCATGTCCCTCTTATGTCAAGGGCCCCAAAGCTGCATGCAGTACTCCAGGTGGGGTCTCACGAGAGCAGCGTAGAGGGGCAGAATCACCTCCCTTGACCTACTGGCCACGCTTCTCTTGACACAGCCCAGGATATGGTTGGCTTTCTGGGCTGTGAGCGCACAGAAGCTCTTGTTGAGCTTCTCATCCACCAACACTCCCAAGTCCTTCTCCTCAGGGCTGCTCTCAATCCATTCTCCACCCAACCTAATTTGTGCATGGGATTGCCCTGATGCAGGTGCAGGACCTTGCACT
This sequence comes from Burhinus oedicnemus, assembly GCA_008921705.1. NCBI lineage: Eukaryota > Metazoa > Chordata > Aves > Charadriiformes > Burhinidae > Burhinus > Burhinus oedicnemus. Next base: position 1,149,485 of record VFFE01009221.1, on the reverse strand, counting down.
TGGCCTTGTTGAACTTCATGAAGTTGGCACGGGCCTGCCTCTCAAGCCTGTGCAGGTCCCTCTGGATGGCATCCTTTCCCTCCAGCATGTCAACCACTCCACACAGCTTGGTGTCATCAGCAAACTTGCTGAGGGTGCGCTGAGTCCCTACATCTATGTCGCCAACAAAGATGTTGAATAGTACCAATCCCAGTACTGACCCCTGAGGAACACCACTTGTCACTGCACGCCACTTGGACATCGACCCATTGACTGCAACTCTTTGAGTGTGGCCATCCAGCCAGTTCCTTATCCACCGAGTGGTCCATAGGTCAAATCCATGTCTCTCCAATTTAGAGACCAGGATGTCATGAGGGACAGTGTCAAATACCTTGCACAAGTCCAGGTAGATGATGTCAGCTGCTCTTCCCTTATCCACCAACGCTGTAACAGCGTTGTAGAAGGCCACCAAGTTTGTCGGGCACGATTTGCCTTTAGTGAAGCCATGTTGGCTTTCATCGATCACCTCCTTATTTTCCATGTGCCTTAACGGAGTTTCCAGGAGGGTCTGCTCCATGATCTTGCCAGGCACAGAGGTGACACTGACTGGCCTGTAGTTCCCTGAGTCTTCCTTTTTTCCTTTTTTAAAAATGGGGGTTATGTTTCGCCTTTTCCAGTCAGCAGGAACTTCACCGGATTGCCATGACTTCTCAAATATGATGGATAGTGGCTTAGCAACCTCATCCGCCAGTTCCCTCAGGACCTGTGGATGAATCTTATCAGGTCCCATGGACTTGTGCACTTTCAGGTTCCTCAGCTGGTCTTGAACCTGCTCTTCTCCTACCGTGAGCTGTTCCTTATTCTCCCAGTCCCTGCCTTTGCCTTCTGCGACTTGGGCAGTGTGGCTAGGGCTCTTACCAGTGAAGACTGAGGCAAAAAAAGTCATTGAGTACCTAGTCTTGTCCATGTCTCAGGTAACCAGGTCTCCCATTTGCTTTCTAAATGGGCCCATGTTTTCCCTAGTCTTCCTTCTATCACTGATGAAATTGTAGAAGGTTTTCTTGTTGCCCTTGATGTCCCTGGTCAGATTTAATTCTACCAGGGCTTTAGCTTTCTTAGCCTGATCCCTGGCTGCTCAGACAGTTTCTCTGTATTCCTTCCAGGCTACCTGTCCTTGCTTCCACCCTCTGTAGGCTTCCTTTTTATGTTTGAGTTTATCCAGGAACTCCTTGTTAATCCACCCAGGCCTCCTGGGCTTTTTGCCTGACTTCCTCTTTGTTGGGATGTATCGCTCCTGAGCTTGGAGAAGGTGATCCTTGAATATTAGCCAGCTTTCCTGGGCCCCTCTTCCCTCCAGGGCTTTATCCCGCCATACTCTACCAAGCAGATCCCTGAAGAGGCCAAAATCTGCTCTCCTGAAGTCCAGGGTAGCAAGCTTACTGTGCACCCTCCTCGCCACCCTAAGGATCTTGAACTCCACCATCTCATGGTCACTGCAACCAAGGCTGCTGTTGAGCTTCACATTCCCCACCAGCCCCTCCTTGTTGGTGAGAGCAAGGTCCAGCATGGCACCTCTCTTCATTGGCTCCTTTGTCACTTGGAGAAGGAAGTTATCATCAACACATTCCAGGAACCTCCTGGATTGCTTATGCCCTGCTGCGTTGTCCTTCCAACAGATATGAGGGTGTTTGAAGTCCCCCATGAGGACCAGGGCTTGTGAACGTGAAGCTGCTCCTATCTGTCTCATCTGCTGCGCCTTCCTGGTCAGGTGGCCTGTAGCAGACCCCCATTGTAACATCATCTGTCCCTGCCCTCCCTTTGATCCTGACCCATAAACTCTTGGTTGGCTCCTCATCCATCCCCAGGCAGACCTCCATGCATTCCAGCTGGTCTTTGACATAGAGGGCGACACCCCCTCCTCGTCTCCCCTGCCTGTCCTTCCTGAAGACCTTGTAGCCTTCCATTCTAACATTCCAGTCATAGGAGTCATCCCACCATGTCTCTGTGATGCCAATAAGATCGTAGCCCTGCAGGTGTGCACACATCTCTAACTCCTGTTTATTCCCCATGCTACATGCGTTTGCATAGAGGCATTTAAGTTGGGCCCCCGATGAAGCTGACTTACTGGCTGGAGTGACTGGAATTCCTTTGTGCTGCACTCCAGGTACTCTTCCTGCTGACCTGCGACCCTTCTCCGGGCTCCAGGCATCTGTTGCTGGCACTGGCATCAAACTGCTGGGAGTGGGATGGATTGAAGTTCTCTTCCCCAGGCAACTTTAGTTTAAAGCCCTCTTCGTGAGTTTGGCAAGCCTGTGACTGAAGATGCTCTTCCCCTTCTCTGACAGACGGACCCTCCAGCAGACCTGGTTTCCCAAAGCAAGTCACATGGTCTAAGTAGCTGAACCCCTAGCTGCGGCACCAGTCCTGTAACCATTTGTTGACTCCTCAGATTCGACTGGCTCTTCCAACCCCCTTCCCTTTGACCAGGAGGATTGATGAAAAAACTACCTGTGCTCCAGAGTCCTTTACCACCATTCCCAGGGCTCTGTAATCCTTCTTGATACTCCTCAGACTGCTCCTGGTGGTGTCACTGGTGCCCATGTGAAACAAGAGCAGTGGATAATAGTGGACTGTACGAGGCTTGGTAGTCTCAGTGACATCTGTGATACGAGCCCCGGTAAGCAGCACACCTCTCTAGAGAGTGTGTCAGGTTGGCAAATGGGTGTCTCTGTACCTTTCAGAAGAGTTACTTACTACCTTCACCCATCGCCTTTTTTTAGTTGGACTGGTTGTTATACAGGGAGCAGAGCAGGCTGCCTTACTTGGCTCCAGCATCTCTCCTGATGTGACTGGTCTTTCCTTTTCAGTCTGCAGAGCAGTGAAGTGGTTCTGCAAGGGCACCTCAGGCTTTGGGGCAAGTCTCTTCCTCCTGCTGGTCCTCCTGCACATTTATGCATGTGCTGTGTACATATTGCTGGCTTCTTATTTTAAATTGCTGAAAAAAGTAGTTTCAACATTGCATTTTCACTTTAGCTGTTACTAGTTGTTTCTTATAGACAGGTATGGAGGGAGGATTGTTTGTGGTTGTTTTGTTATTTTTTTCCTGAGAAGTTATGGTGTCTCCTTAGACTTCTTACCTGAAAGAATGGTCAAGGCAGAGAGCTTAGAATGAGAAAGCCTTTCTTGAAGATCAGCCCAACTAATTCCATGAAGGGTTCAAGCCATACTTCTGTATTAAAATATCCCCCAGAGTTTTGCTGTCATGCTTGTCAGATCCGAAGACATCTCAGTGTCGCTTTTGGAGATGTCGTTCATCTTCCTACTACCCATCTTACCTTCAGATTCCATGGTGATTTAGCACCATTCAAACCATGCTACCGAGGAGTTCATTCAGCTGTAGTTGCTCCTGTCTAAATACTGTTTTCAAAAATGAACGTTTAATATGAAGAGCTTCTCAGAAAGTAATACTTAAAGAACAGGAAAGGAGTCTCAAGGGAGCAATTCGGTTGTTGAACACTTGTAGTGCTTACTGTATTTTTCATTGCATTTTAAATGTAACATGTGGACTGTCTGTTCACAGAATTGAGGAGCAAGCAGTTTTCAGCCCGTTTCATTGTTTTTCCCCAGTGGGATTTGCAATCGCATGATTTTTCACTTTTGAATTAGATTATCTAAAATGACCTTCATTTCGTTTGCAGCAGCCAGATGACAGTATGACTGATTTTGAAAGTAAAAAAGTAAAACTTGAAGGAGATATATTGTAGTTTATCCACCAAGAATATGGTGGAATCTAAGAAATTGCTTCTGTAGGTATTAATGTCTTGTTTGTTCCCACATTTTTGTATCCATCAAACCCCCTTTTTCAAGAAAAGTGTAGAACACTCTCAAAGCTTAAGCATTTGAAGTTAGTAAGCAGCAGTTTTCATATGAACTAATGCTACAGGATGCACTCATTTTTACATATCTGAAGGACACAAATGATTCATGTGAAGTATCTGTTTCTCTTCTTAATTATCTATTAGGTTTTCTAAATTTATTAATTCAGGGACCTAGCCAATGATGTGTTGTTTGGGTCATCCAGTCCATCTGACCCAAGCTTTCAATACAAAGGATGGCATGGAGTTAAAAAGCAGAGGAGTTCCACTAGTTTTTAAAATTGGGAATAAATTGCTGTAAACATAGAAGCATATGGTTTTTGTTTGTAAAAACTAGTATCAAATTTCTTCCTTATACTTTCTGGTTTCACTTGTACTTTTGTCATTGCCTTTTTTGCTTTTTTACATAAGCTTCTTTTCCCACTTTACAGCTGAAATAGTCTTTTTCCTCTAATTCTCTCTGCAGAACTATATAATTTCTTCCTTCAACGATATCAGAACTGTTTTTCAGAATTCTGTTGTAAAGTTGGTAAAAAGGGATCGAATTGATCATAGAATCGTAGAATCACCTAGGTTGGAAGGGACCTTTAAGATCACTAAGTCCAACCATCAACCTAACACTGCCAAAACCACCACTAAACCATGTCCCTAAGCACCATGTCTACCCATCTTTTAAATATCTCCAGGGATGGTGATTCTACCACTTCCCTGGGCAGCCTGTTCCAATGCTTGACAACCCTTTCAGTGGAGAATTTTTTCCCAGTATCCAATCTAAACCTCCCCTGGCGCAACTTGAGGTCGTTTCCTCTCTTCCTATTGTGTGTTACTTGGGAGAAGAGACCAACCCCCACCTTGCTACAACCTCCTTTCAGGTAGTTGTAGAGAGCGATGTCTCCCCTCAGCCTCCTTTTTCTCCAGGCTAAACAACCCCACTTCCCTCAGCCGCTCCTTATAAGACTTGTGCTCTAAACCTTTCACCAGCTTTGTTCCCCTTCTCTGGACACACTCCAGAATCTCAATGTCTTTCTTGTAGCGAGGGGCCTAAAACTGAACACAGTATTCAAGGTGGGGCCTTACCAGTGCTGAGTATAGGAGGATGATCACTTCCCTAGTCCTATTGGCCACACTATTCCTGATACAAGCCAGGATGCTGTTGGCCTTCTTGGCCACCTGGGCACACTGCTGGTTCATGTTCAGCCGGCTGTCCACCAGGACCCCCAGGTCCTTTTCTGCCAGGCATCTTTCCAGCCACTCTTCCCCAAGCCTGTAGCGCTGCATGGGATTGTTGTGACCCAAGTGCAGGACCCAGCACTTGGCCTTGTTGAACCTCATACCACTGGCCTCGGCCCATTGATCCAGCCTGTCCAGATCCCTCTGTAGAGCATTCCTACCCTCAAATAGGTCAACGCTCCTGCCTAACTTGGTGTCATCTGCAAACTTACTGAGGGTGCACTTGATCCCCTTGTCCAGGTCATTGATAAAGATATTAAACAGAACCGGCCCCAATACTGAGCCCTGGGGAACACAACTTGTGACTGGCCGCCAACTGGATTTAACTCCATTCACCACCACTCTTTGTGCCCAGCCTTCCAGCCCATTTTTGACCCAGCGAAGAATACGCCCATCCAAGCCATGAGCAGCCAGTTTCTCCAGGAGAATGCTGTGGGAAATGGTGTAAAGACTTTACTAAAGTCCAGGTAGACAACATCGACAGCCTTTCCTTCACGCACCAAGCGGGTCACATTGTCATAGAAGGTGATCAGGTTAGTCAAGCAGGACCTGCCTTTCATGAACCCATGCTGACTGGGCCTGATCACCTGGTTGTCCTGCATGTGCCACATAATGGCACTCAGGATGATCTGTTCCATAATCTTCCTTGGCACCAAGGTCAGACTGACAGGCCTGTAGTTCCCTGGATCCTCCTTCTGGCCCTTCTTGTGGATGGACGTCACATTTGCTAACCTCCAGTCAACTGGGACCTTCCTGGTTAGCCAGGACTGCTGATAAATGATGGAAAGTAGCTTGATGAGCACTTCCACCAGCTCCCTCAGTACCCTTGGGTGGATTCCATCCAGCCCCATAGACTTGTGTATGTCTAAGTGCTACAGCAGGTCACTCATCATTTCCCCTTGGATTATGGGGGCTTCATTCTGCTCCCTGCCCCTGTCTACTAGCTCAGGGGGCTGGATACTTGGGGAACAACTGGTCTTACTGTTAAAGACTGAGGCAAAGAAGGCATGAAGTACCTCAGCCTTTTCCTCATCCTTTGTCACTATGTTTCCACCCCTATCTACTAAAGGATGGAGGTTCTCCTTAGTTGTCCTTTTGTTGTTCGTGTATTTATAGAAACTTTTTTTATTGTCCTTAACATCAGAAGCCAGGTTAAGTTCTAGTTGGGCTTTGGCCCTTCTGATTTTCTCCCTACATAGCCTCACAGCATCTTTGTAGTCTTCACAAGTGGCCTGCCCCTTCTTTCAAAGGCCGTAAATTTTCCTTTTTTCCCTGAGTTGCAGCCATAGCTTTGTGTTCAGCCAGGCCAGTCTTTTTCCCCAATTGCTTGTTTTTCAGTACATGGGGACAGCCTGCTCCTGCACCTTTAAGACTTCCTGCTTAAAAAACGTCCAGCCTTCCTGGACTCCTTTGCCCTTCAGGATTGCCTCCCAAGGGCCTCTGTCAACCAGGTTCCTGAAGAGACCAGAGTCCGTCCTCCAGAAGTCCAAGGTGGCAGTTCTGCTGACCGCCCTCCTTGCTTCTCCAAGAATCAAAACCTCTGTCATTTCACGATCACTATGCCCAAGATGGCCTCCAACCATCATGTTCCCCACAAGTCCTTCTCAGTTCTCAAACAACAGGTCCAACAGGGCACCTTGCCTAGTCAGCTCCCTCACCAGCTGTGTCAGGAAGTTTATCCTCAACACACTCCAGGAATCTCCTAGACTGTTCCCCTCTCTGCTGTATTGTATTCCCAGCAGATATCTGGTAAGTTGAAGTCCCCCACGAGGATGAGGGCTAGCAATCTTGAGACTTCTCCCAGCTGTTTATAGAATATTTCATCTGCCTCTTTATGCTGGTTGGGCAGTCTGTAACAGACTCCCACCATGATGCCTGCCTTGTTGGCCCTCTCCCCAATTCTTATGCATAAACACTCAACCCTATTGTCACCATCATTTAGTTCTAGACATTCATAACATTCACTAACATACAGGGCCACCCCACCGCTGCTTCTTCCTTGCCTATCCCTTTTGAAGAGTTTATAGCCATCCATTGCAGCACTCCAGTCATGTGAGTCATCCCACTACGTTTCCATGACAGCAACTACATCATAGTTTTCCTGCTGCACAATGGCTTCCAGCTGCCCCTATTTGTTGCCCATGCTGCGTGCATTAGTGTAGAAGCATTTCAGTTTGCTACTGGTCCCACTATCTTTTTACTGGGAGAAACCCTAATTCCTACCTGACCATTCCCAGGCGTGGCCAAAATATCTAACCTATCAATGACCCTCACATCTCTGCTGCTGCATGAATCTCCATCCCCTACCTTCACTGAGTCAGCATACTGAGGGACCACACTAGCATCCCATCCCACAGACATTGGCGCGCCACCCCCAGGCTTACCTCTAAAAAGCCTGGTTTCATCCCCTTTCCTCTTCAAATCTAGTTTAAAGTCCTTTCAATGACCCCTGCCAACTCCTGCGCCAAGAACCTTTTCCCCCTTTGGGACAGGTGTACCCCATCATTTGCCAGCAGGCCTGGTGTCAGGTAAACTGACTCGTGATCAAAAAACCCAAAGTCCTGCCGCTGACGCCATCCTCAGAGCCAGGTATTGATCTGCTGGCTCTTCCTGTTTCTTCCCTCATCCTTCCCTGCAACTGGGATGATAGAGGAGAAAACTACTTGTGCTCCTGATCCCTTAACTGGTTGTCCCAAGGTGCGGAAGTCTCTCTTGATCGCCCTTGGGTTTCTTGTTGCCATTTCTTCATTGCCTGTCTCAAAAGTCAGTAATGAATAGTAATCTGACGGACATACCAGGGAAGGAAGCTTTCTCCTTGTACCTTTAACCTGGGCCCCAGGGAGGCAGCAGAATTCCCTGAGAAGTGGGTCCGGTCTGCGTACTGGGCCTTCCTCTCCCTTCAGGAGGGAGTCACCTACAACAATGACTGGTCTTTTTTTCTTTAATGAAGAGATTACGATGCGGGGTGTAGTTTGGCTTAACCTTGGCAACACCTCCACGCACATTGAATTGTCTTCCTTGTCATGGTTCAGTTCCACTTGCAGAGCCTTGTACCTATTTTGCAAGGTTACCTGAGAAGGTGGGGGAGTTGTTACTGTGGAGACATGCCTGTTTCGCTGAGCAGGGACTTGTTCCCATTGCCCCCTATCCTCTACGTTACCTCGTTTGGCCAGGCACAGAGAGGACAAGGAATCTCCTGTATCATTATAGATGTAATACAGCAACTGTTAGAGAAGGACTAATCTTTTCTGGTATTCCATAATCATTATCTGGGCTGTAACTTTAAATTCAGCATTTTCCGTATGGGAAAATATCACCCCTCTTTATGAAAAGAGGAGTATTTTGAGAGGCAATTTTATATAATGAAAATGTCTGTGTTCAGGCTTTATTAGTCTTATTGAACCCTAGCTCTTTGTCCATTTCATTTTTGTTTGCTTGGAACATATTTTGACCACATATACTTTTGGGAAGCCTTGAACAACATTTTGTGTGTAGCTGGGAATAGGATGAAAGAATATGGGAACTTGGGCAGTAGTGTGTGTGTGTATAGGCTTCTGAAACTAAATTTTACATGTTAGGGACAGTACTAGGATGCAGACATTTGAGGTAGATGTAGAATTAAATTTTAGAATGGAAGTTGATAAGGAGACACTCATTGGTGGGAGGAGCCTTGTTTGGTGACAGAAACAATCGTAAGAGAGATAAAGGTGTGTGGGAAGGAGAACAAAATCTGCTGGGCATGGTGTAGGCTGTTAAGGAAGGAGGAAAAAGAGGCAGAGGAATAAATTGTTGGAGAGAGGAAGCCAATAATTGAATTAATGCTGTAGATCAGAAATGATTACTGCAAAGCAGGGTAATTAGAATTTAATTGTGGGGAGACTCTCTAATTATCAGGCAAATACATTTAGCAGGATGCAAATACAGTGTATTTATGAGATTCATAGTCTACTGTTTATTGGTTTTTGAGACCGTTGTCAAAAGGTTATTTTACCTACCATTTTGTTTCCCATTGTCCTAGTGGTAGCTGAAGTAAGTAGTACTAGCATCTGTTTTTTCTTGAGGCAAAGAATAAATTATTCTTTTTGAATGTAAACCTAACTTCATACAGCCTTCAGTTTACATGTCTCTATTTACATGGTGATAATAGAAAGTGAAGGTGTCAGCTGTGGTACAGAAATAGAAAACTTCGAGGGACAAATGCTGAAGGACATTTGCGTTCTCAACATCATCAGCTCTTGGCTGGTTGTCATCACTGCTGTTTTAAAGTGAATTTTAACCACAGCTTTTATTTTAGGTACTATTAAATTTAATATAAAGAAAGCAAAATAAAAGAAAAAAGAAGCCGCTAGTCTTTGCTCTGAGACAGATTAACATTTAAAAATTAATTTGAGGTCATAATTCTTCAGAAATCCATAAATTCAACCATTGTGTATTATCACAGGCCTTAGTTTTGTTGTCTTTTATTTATGTGGACTTCAAGTTACAAATAACTGAATTGTATTTGTTTTATAAAAAAGGTAGTGTAACATACATGCAAGCTGAGCTGACAAAGCTAGGGAAAAACACAATTGAAAAAGTATCCGTAAGAAGGTGATATTTATCTAAAACCTTTTTATCTAAAACATCTGTGTTTTTCTACTCAGCATACAGGTCTCACTTACTGACGGCATAAAGAATTATTCAAATTAACAGGCAGTCCTCTGAGTCTGGTAATTTGGACCTAGCAAAGATAAATGGAGGAGAAGACTCCTTTTTGCCCAATTTGGTGCTTAGTTTGGAATGTGGGCTTCCTCTTTGAGAGTATCCTAATGAGTGGGTTAAAAGATATTCTGAGGAGACTCTGTTTTGCCTGTGGAGCTCTTGTATTTTTGATAAGTAAGGCTTTTTAGGTAAAAGGGAGAGTTACCCTATGACTGCTTTCCCCCCTCTCCCTACCTTTCTCCTGCCCTTCCCAGTGACTAGATTTCAGGTCATTCTTCAGTTGTTATTTAAAAAAATGAAGAGCTTCGACAGAGTTCTCACCCTCATAAGTTTGATTAGCATGACCTTAATTTCAAGTGTCTAAACTTTCTTGTATTTATTTGAAGTAAGTAAAAAAATCAAAGTTATGTTTTTTTAACCTACATTAAGGAAGTTTACAGTATTTTAGATCTAACTTGCTAGATTTTTTTTACCTGGAAATTTGAAATATTAAACCTTACCAAGCTGAGAAGTCCTGATTTTAGAACAACTAGGAAATGTAGCACTGTTTTTTCTGATATGCTTTGCGTTAAAGGAGTCACAAATCTCATTATCAAAAATATTCAAATCCAAAGGAGACAGAGTATCTACCAAAATTTTCTGAGGAGTTACCCATGCTCTTTACTGGTGACCTATCAGTAGTGAAATTGTCTCCGATTCCTGCTAAAGCAGAAGATACACCAGCTGCTGTATAGTCTGACCCTTGGAAAAATGCAGTGAAAGCAATTGTGAATACAAATGTTTAGATCTTTTTATTGTCTAGGGAAGCAGTTACAAACCTGTTCACATCAAACAAGGAACATGTTATTCTATTCAGGTGTTTATGTACAAAATCAGATAAGTGCTGCTTGCATCTCTTCAGTGCCCTCAGATTCTGAGGATTTTCCAGCAAATGAGTTTTTATCTTCCAGTTTCACTTGAGGATGACAGATGGTATCTTGGAAATATACTTTAAGAAGCAGAATTCTTAAAAACAAACCAACCCAACAAAAACCCCAAAACAAGCCTGTGAAAAACAGCAAAAAAAAACCCCTGCCCGGAGTGCTGCACAGAAATGTGTTGGTAAATATCAAAGCAGATTATTAAATATATTTTTAAAGCTTTTGAAGTCTGTTGTACTTCAGTTAAATACAGGGGTAGAAGGTTTACGTTTCTTGTATATTCATCCTTTTATTTATTTATTTTACTTCACGAAAATTTGGGAATTGTTATGCATTTGAATTGAATGGTGTTTCTTTCTTTTAATATTCTGGAATGTCTTGATTGCTGTGGAGGACTAGAGAATACTTCAATCTTACTCTACCTTACCTCCTGTCATCTTGGCAGAAGAATTGAGGATTGTTTATTTCTGTGGTTGGAAGAGAACATAGTTTTTATGGTACTGAAAGAGTGACAGCTGTATCTATTAAATGCTTTTTATGATGGGCAAAAAAGTGGGATAATTTTAAGCACTAAGGGAGCAATGGTGAAGCTACACTGTGTGAGAAAAAAGATCACTGCAAATCTTTTGTCCTCTCTGAAGACAATTTGGACCCACAGACTGCTTCAAGATGGATTGCTCATATATGCTTCTCAATCTCCTTTTCAAGTAAATGCTATTATAGCCTGGTCTGCAAACATTGATATTACCTTAAGAAAGAAGTCTTGGAAGTGGTCCACAGATAGTACTGACTAGAACTGGTGCAGTTTTCTTTATTTGTCCTGGTGCCACTGATGATTTAGAATTTGTGTCGGTAACTACTCCTGAATAATACCTTGACTGCATGCATTTATTAAAAATAAGAGTCTGTGTACTGGAAGTTGCTCAAAAATAGTTACTGAACATTGCATTCGGATTAAAATTTGGATTAAATTGAGACCGCCTATTAAATTTAAATGATTGGCAGCACTTTGGTGAACTCCAGAAAATTGTGAAATTTATCAGGTTTTGGTTTTATTTAAAGAGCAGGAAGATACATTGCATCTTCAGCAGTTCCATGATACATTCTCTGCTTTGAGTGACAGAGATTAAAGCAAAATCCAAGGACAACTAGGACATGTTTTATGAGTACAGTATTAAATGGCAGTGAATTATATGAAAAATAATTAAATAGTACAAAAAAGTTCCAGGGAGCTGTTTCAATTGATAGTGCTCCATATTAAGCATATAATAAATAATTGGCTAAAATATGTTGACTCTCTTCCAAAGACATCTCTTCCAAACCTGACTAAAACTGTTGAAAGCCAGATACTGAAAGGTAATGGTCTGTGTCACTTTGTTAAATGCACTGTTCAGTGGTTGTTTCATCCTGTTGAGAAGCATTTTGTTGCTGGCATTTACTTTATGCTATCTTTTCTCAGTAATGTACTGTCTCAGTCCCAAACAGTACATTACACAGGGATGTGATGAGTTGAGATTGCATGTTTGCACCTAAACAAGTAAAATCATATTTATTTTTCCTCTTGAAATCTTCTCATCTTGGAATCTTAGAATAGTTTGGGTTGGAAAGGACCTTTAAAGGCCATCTAGTCCAACCTCCCCTGTAATAAGCAGGGACATCTTCAACTGGATCAGGTTGCTCAGAGCCCCGTCCAACCTGACCTTGAACATTTCCAGGACTGAGGCATCTACCACCTCTCTGGGCAACCTGTTCCAGTGTTTCACCACCCTCATTATAAAAAATTTCTTCCTTATATCTGATCAGAATCTTCCCTCTTTTAGTCTAAAACCATTACCCCTTGTCTTACTGCAACAGGCCCTGCTAAAAAGTTTGTCCCCATCTTTCTTATAAGCCCTCTTTAAGTACAGAAAAGCCACAATAAGCTCTGCCAGGAGCCTTCTCTTCTCCAGGCTGAACAACCCCAACTCTCTCAGCCTGTCCTCACAGCAGAGGTGTTCCATCCCTCTGATCATCTTCGTGGTCCTCCTCTGGACCTGCTCCAACAGGTCCATGTCCTCCTTGTGCTGGGAGCTCCAGAGCTGGACAAAGTATTCCACATGGGGTCTCAGGAGAGCAGAGTAGAGGGGCAGAATCACCTCCTTCGACCCAGCCCAGGATATGGTTGGCCTTCTAGGCTGCGAGTGCACATTGCCGGTTCATGTCTAGCTTCTCATCCACCAGTACCCCCAGGTCGTTCTCAGCAGGGCTTCTCTCAATCCCTTCACCCCCCAGCATGTATTGATACTGGGTGTTGCCCCGATGCAGGTGCAGGACCCTGCACTTGGCCTTGGTGAACCTCATGAGCTTCACACAGGCCCACTTCTCAAGCCTGTCAAGGTCCCTCCAGATGGCTTCCCTTCCCTCAGGTGTGTAAACCACACCACTCAGCTGTACTGTGTGTCCCATATTTAACGTGTATTTTGTCACTTAAACTTGCAATACAAGTTTTGAGCTCCTCTCCTTCATTTCATTTTTACCTTCAAGCTGTCATGAAATCATAGTTTTCTCACTGAAACTTATGCAAACTTCTGTAAAATTTACCCACATGCCTTCTCTCTTCTGATAAAATTTTCATCAATCCTTAGGTTATTTCCTTATCAGTTATTGCAGCTTCTTTTTAGCCTCCCCTTTTCACTGTCACTCTTGTGTGAGTAGAGTTTCCTGGAGTCATGTCTCAGTAGTAATTGCACTGGTGTGTAGTTAGGCTGCTGTTGTCCGGGCTGCAAGTGATGAATGCGACAAAGAAGTGTTTCTGCAGTTGTAGGTGCTATGGTACTATATGTGATATGTTACAAGGAGGAATTTGAACCTTAAAATAATCCTGTTTTATCCTTTTCCTAACCTGTTTCTGAAAAACAAGAACTTGAATAGTTCAGCATGCATTCTCAAGCATGGAGTCACCCTGTGGCATGGAGCAAGAGCTACATAACTATTCAGGCATGGCACAAGAAACACTCAAGAGCCTTCCAGTGCTCCCATGGGGCTAATCTGCTCAGGCTCAGCAAACAGCTCTCTTCTTACTGTTACAGAAAGATTCAAATTATGGGAAGGATGATGGAGGAAGCAAAACGTGTTAATAAGTTCCTATCTGTATAATAACCCTCTGAGGCTTTTATACATCGATATACTTTAGAGTAGACCTTTCATAAGTTGTCTCTTTGAGTGAGCACACCATTATCTTGCAACATAATTTTTTGGAGCAGGGAAGTGACAAAAAGTTACCTTTCCTCCTCAGCATTTGCATGAAAGCTATGCATGATGTACTGGACACCTCAATGCTAATGGTTACAAAGCAAAGACCTGTGCATGGTAAAATTTGGCATGAGAAGTTCCCAGGATGAAATGTCTATAACTGAGCAATCCTAAAAACAGAATTCTTTTTATTAATTTCTACATTGTTTGTCTAACGAAGACAGAAACTAATGTGAAGAAGGCACTGAACACAGTGAAGTGATGTAAGGCATTACACGGCTGTGTACCTTTCAGTGGTTCCTCACTGTCAGATTCTTTCAGCTGATCTTTACCAAATCACGGTGGGTTCTGCTTAACTCTTCAGATTTTCCCTTATTCCTTCCCAGGTCTGTGATTAGATTTCATGAAACAGGGGAGAGGAGTGGAGTGTATGAGGTATCAGAAAGTGCAAGGGGAAAACAGGAGGAGGAGGAGAAGGAAAAGGATGACTGAGAATCAATATTATTTACCTGCCCCATTCCCTCTTTACTGCAGAAGTGAAGATAGCGGATGCTGAAACAAAGAACAAGAAACATTTGGTGATAACCTCAAAGGTGTCATGTAAATGCCTCACAGGACTTTAAATTTGGAAGTAGTTCAGCTGTATTAGTATGAAGCTTTGTGTGGGCTATCCAGCCTGGGAAGACCACTATGCTCTGCCAGGACAAAAAGTAGTGTCTGTCTCTGTAGAGTGTTGCACTGGGTCAGCTGCTTCTTGAAATAGTTTCTAGAAATACTTCTTCTAATAAGATAGGAAGAAGACATGACAAGGATCTGGAGTGTGATGCAACAAAGCTAAATTGTGTCCAATTTTCCATTGTTACCAGCTTACTGAGGAGTTTGACATGATGGAATAAGTTGGCAAGTTGCAGTTTTAGCTTGAACCATAGGACAGGTATCTTAATCATCTATTTTGAGATCAGCCTCCTAACAGCCTCTCTTCACTTCTCTTCAGCACTTCTTGGGAATATTCAAGAGCTGGGACTGTAAAACATTAAAAATAAGTAGTAGTTTTGTACTGAACTCTATAAACCAGCATAAAGGCATAGAATGAACAAGAAATTATAAACAAACGATTATTTTAAATCTTTAGTGTGTAAGTCAATTTATTTGAATAATGTTGTTGCACTGATTGTGTGTTTGCAGCAATTAGCAAAATCAGTTCAGCTATTATGGCACAAATAAAAATAAAAGAAGGAGCAATATGTGGTATAATTCAGCTGCCAAATAGAATGCAGTAAGCTGCTGAAAATAAAGTTGGAAATAATTTACTGTATGTTCTTTGTTTCTAAAATAAATATTTTTATTAATAAATAATGATTCAAAAGTAGTGTTGGAAGAGAGGACTGGGGTAATTTTTTGGAAACCTGACTATCCCTTCCTGTTATAGCCCACTTCTGCCTTTCTATGTCTATAAAATTAAATTTTGTACATTTTGCTACTGTAGAACAAAGAAAATGTCTAAAGAACAAATATTTTAAAGCTATGTTTTCAGCTTTTCTTCACTAAATCTGCATCAGTCAGTCTACATTACATATATATTTGGAAATAGATGAGGTTTGCAAGATTTCCTTCTAAATTCTGAGCAAAGCATTTGATAGTTGATAGCTTTTAAAGAAATGAACTATTTTAGAGGAAGAAAAGCTTTGTTTCAGTAAATGGAGTTCTGTTGAAGAGTCTAAGATGAATTATTATAACTTTATATTTTCTAACTTTCAGTTCTGTAGCAAAGGAATTATTATATAATATTAGAGCTATTCAATGCAAGATGTAAACATATAGCTTCATTCTTAAATAACCTATACATACTCCTTAATTCTTTCCCTCATGCCATCTGAGTCAACAAAGACTGGGACCCAATTTTTTTTTTTTTTCTTAAATCCCAGGAGAAACTGAAGAAGGTTTAGATTTTTATGTCAAAATGTCCTACATGGAAATGGTTATTTGCTGGAAAGACTAAGCCAAAAGCCCTTTGTTTTATTGGTTTTATAAGCAGGAATCTGCATGAGTTGAAAGAATTAGTCATTTGAGGCTCCATTTCTGAATCAGCGATAAATTTATAGGGATGTCAAGGGAGTTAGTTTGGAGAAGTTGGTGCAGACATTATTTCAGAATAAAGAGATTAAAATAACTATTAAAGTGTTAGGTTTCAAAAGTTTTTAAAGTAATGCATAGCTGTGAGATAGATATATATATATAGAGAGATATATATGGGCAATCCCATACACAAATACAGGCTGGGCAGAGAAAGGATCAAGAGCAGCCCTGAGGAGAGGGACTTGGGGGTGCTGATGGATGAGAAGCTCAACATGAGCCAGCAATGTGCACTTGTAGCCCAGAAGGCCAGCTGCATCCTGGGCTGCATCAAACGAAGCATGGCCAAGAGGTTGAGGGAGGTGATTCTGCCCCTCTACTCTGCTCTTGCGAGACCCCACCTGGAGTACTGTGTTCAGCTCTGGAGCCCCCAACATAAGAAGGACATGGACTGTCAGAGCACCTCTGCTATTAAGGACAGGCTGCGAGAGTTGGGGTTGTTCAGCCTGGAGCAAAGCAGGCTCCAGGGAGACCTTACAGCAGACTTCCAGTATCTGAAGGGGGCCTACAAGAAAGCTGGAGAGGGACTTTTTACAAGGGCATGTAGTGATAGGACAAGGGGCAATGGCTTCAAACTGGAAAAGGGTACATTTAGATTAGATCTCAGGAAGAAATCTTTCACTCTGAGGGTGGTGAGGCACTGGAACAGGTTACCCAGGGAAGTTGTGGTGGCCCCATCCATGGAAACATTCAACACCAGGTTGGGTGGGGCTTTGAGCAACCAGATCTAGTGGGAGATGTCCTTGCCCATGGCAGCGGATTTGGAACTATGATGATCTTTAAGGTCCCTTCCAGCCTAAACCGTTCTATGATTCTGTGATACCTACCAATGATACACCTACG
The DNA here is from genome assembly GCA_008921705.1 of Burhinus oedicnemus. NCBI lineage: Eukaryota > Metazoa > Chordata > Aves > Charadriiformes > Burhinidae > Burhinus > Burhinus oedicnemus. The sequence continues at coordinate 1,132,573 of VFFE01009221.1, read as the reverse complement.
CAGCTATAATGACACAGCTGTGTTATACCTACCACTGTAACACTATTTATTATGTTTATCTGTCATAACCTCCTTTGAGGACACAGAGGGAGATTATTTATGGCACAATCTTTTAAGATATATATGTAGCATTTTCAGCATCCACTGAACATGATCCTTGCAAGTTTGATTGTATTACTGACAAAGGAGTGAAGGAAGTCAGTGTTGTAGAGACAGACAGCTGGTGTCTCATGTATGATATTACAAGGTGAGAAAGGCAGGTAGTGAGTTAATATAAAAGATGAAAAAGGAGCATTATAAATTGTCTTAGAAAGTGACACAAGTAGAATGGTTATATGAATTTCATGTGGTGTGATACTAGTTTGTATCATCTCTATGGAATATTCTTGCAATAATTAAATTAAATCAAAAACTTAAGAAAATCATGTATGGTTATTTCTTTGAGAGGAAGATTCTTTGTGACTTTGAGTTTGGAGATTTTGGGTGAAGAATAAAAAGAATACACAATCTATTAATATCCTGCCTCAAGGAACAGGTTGATAAATAGTTGAGATATGAAAAAGATTTGATTCTCATAATACAGTACTTTGTAATTGTTGGGGTATATTGAGTTTTTTTCTCTTTTCCTGTGGTGTGCAGAACACTGATACCATATCCAAACAATCATTGAACAATTTAATTTAGAAATTCTGGTGTGCTGTATAGCTGTTCCATGTTCTGATACAGTTGTTCCTTTCTTTTCTATAGAACTAATAGATGCTCAGGGAAATGGGCTGTAACGGTCCCTTAAAAGAAAGAGAAATAAGTTTTCCACTGAGATTTGGTATTATCTTTGAAAAAAATCAAATTATTCTATGAATGGTAAAACTTACTGCTTTCCTATGGTTTTTCCCTTATGCCCTCCAAATTTCTTAGTATTTTCACCTTCATACTACACCTTACTTTTCTGACCAGTACATAGTCATGGTTTCAGGACTAGGCATGTGCTTACTTGCCACCTAAAGTGCATGCTGCCTGACCAACTGATCGGTGTCTCTTAAGATGGATGTGAACCATTTTAATTGAATTTTAACTGTCTGCCTCTGCATCAAGGTACTAATTTGTGTTCTGTCCTTAATCACCAATTTTCGTTAAACTTTCAGGAATTGAAAGTCTTTGAGAGCTGTCCTATTTGTTTGAAATGAAAAGCTATTATAGTGGAAAGACAGATGGTTTGGTCCAGTAAAATTTGTTTCCTGGTGAAAATAGAAGCAAACCAAAATCAAACCAGAAACTTTAGTTTCTGATTCTTTCTGAGCTATGGACTAAATTCTCTGCTGAGCTATGTAAAATTATTTTGAATAGTTTAAAAGAAAAGAAGGGAGGTGTGTTATTTTATGTACATTAGCTTGCTTGAGACCTTTTGCTTCTCATCTGTAGCTGAAAATAAGTCTACTACTGAAATAAGTCTACTACTAGATTGATGTGACTCTTTCTTTAATGTATGATATTATAATGATAAATGCTAAATATGATATGTGCAAAACAATTAAAAGTGAAGCTCTCAGTTTTCCCATGTGCTAAGAGCACGGAACTTCCCATAATGCAGAACAACCATAAAATTTTTACTTGTGGAGATAAGTAAAACAATATTCTGCTGTCTGGGAAAATGGTCTGCCAGAGCATTAGCTGGCTTACATAGGTAGTCATCTTCTTACAGTAATCTCTGCTTCAGCTCCAGGTACAAGAGGAAAAAGAAAGATTGCACAGGGCAAAGCAAACATACACATGGCAGATTTATCCTGTGTGATTTTTCACAGCAGTAAATTCAGGTTTGTGACAGACACTTAGTAGGTTGTTACCACCTCCAGCCCACCAGACTTTTTGTCTGCTCATGAATCAGCTTTGAAACGGTTGCTGTTTTCAGCTGGTGCATCACATTGGCTAAGTAAATACTTCAGATTGGAAACTGAGTAGCTCGGGAGCTGGTTCGTGTATCAAATATTGCTGTCTTAGAGATACTAATGTTCTTTGTAGCACAGGCAGTTGGACTTAAATTTTGATTTGACACCACATGTCTGTTAGAAGTCACAATAGCAAAATTTAATTGTAGTGTAAGATGTTAGCTGGGCTTGTTACCCAGCTTCTGCTGGAACTAGGTAGCATAGGACCAGACAGCTGCAATCAGTTTTTGGAAATCACAACTTCTGTTTAGGTAGATCTGAGTCCAAATAATGTATCATATTGACAACTGGTAGGAATGGGTTGATAAAGAGTTCTAAATTCAGGTACTTGATTATTAGTGCTTGATGTGGTTTTTATATAGAGCTGAGAGTGTGGATTTGAAGAGCTGTATATACAGTGAAAACTAACTGACATGTATAATATATTGAAATGACAATTGTATTTCAACTGCTTGATCTTTCCTTACCCAGATGTTCCCTGAATTTTTCGTTTACTTTAAACTGGTGCTAACACATGCTAGGCATTACATTAGATTTCAAAGCCTATATCCACAAAAAAGGGGGAGTGGGAATGTGAATTGTTGAAGCCATTTGGTATGAAAAAAGGTTCTAAAGAATTGGAAATGTGTATAGTTCCGTTCTTGGAAATATATTCCTGTTGGGTAAAGGAACTAGGAAATTGGCTTTTTAAAGGGAAAAGATGAGAAAGGATTCTGCCTTTAACAAAGGGAAATAGAGGCAATGTAGATGGCTGCTTCTCCACCCACCCCGCAATGCACTTTAGAACTCAGCTTTAGAGGCAGAACCAAGAAGGTGGGGTTCGCTGCTTGAGTTGGTTTCTCAATTCAAAACCTAAAGACACTTAAGAATTCTCAGTCGTTGCCTGACTGATAGGAAGAACCATGGTGTGTCAGATACAATGTAAAGAATCGTTATTGTTTTATTTTTCCTTATTTATTATCTGCTTTCCATGACTGTAGTAAAAAGTTAGGTTTTTGCTCTGCATAACATTTCCAACATTTTCCAGAGCAATAAACCCAGACCATTTATCTAGAGATACTGAACTGAGCTGAGGAGTGTAATTTGTCTCCTCCACAGCCCCTTCAAAGAAGCAACAGTTGTAGGCAGGTTTGTAAGCATAGCATCTCCCAGGGATTTGCCAACTTGTGTGCTTAGAGGAAATAGTTCGCTGTTCTCGGAACTTCTGATTTCCTGCATGTGGTTTATCTAAGACATTGTCGTGTGTTTCCAGGGCAGGGCCACCTCCAAAGAAAGCTGATGTTACACTGAAAAGTACTTTTATGTGTAGAAAAATTCTTCATAGTCATTGGATCTGCTTCATATGCATGTATCTTCAAAATAATTTATTTTAACTTACATTTGAACAATTTAGTGATAGTAATCAAACCTGAGTCAACTCTGACTTCCAGATCAGTGCTTGAGCTAATTATATCAGAAAAAACTTTTTTATGTAAACCGATCCAAACAAGTTACAGTTTTGTAGGTGATTTGCAAAGCGTGTTTTGTGTCAAATTTAAGTATGAAAGAACTCTAGCATTCTTAGAAATCATATCCCTTATTCTAATAAAGGAACTAAATCATATGATCTTTATGGCCATTACTGCTAATTTAATACCCAGGTGTCCTGGTTTGAGGTAAAACAGAACCAATTTTCTTTTCAGTAATTTCACTTTTCAGCTAAGCCTCTTCTAACTAACTCTCTGAAATTAACAGCATGTTCTTCAGACAGTGTCCACTTCTAGCAGATAAGTTCTGATGTTTATAGTTAATACCAAGGGATGGCATGCGGAGCGGTTCCTGCTTATACTTCTTCCTATAGCAGCCAAGGTCAGCCAACTTTGTTATGTACCAGGTTAGAGGGTCGGAAGTGGAAGAGCGTACAGGGGTCGTACCTGTGGGGACCACTGCAGCCCAAACCACGACACTGAGATTTAAGGCAAAGTTTTGTAGGAATTCATTTTTCTGCAGAAAGTAGGACTCCAGAATCTAAGAACTCTTCCCTGATTTTCCATTTGTTCCTGTGCCAATTTGAGAGTTGTCTATTTCCAAAGCTTTCTTACTCTGAAGGAAAAACATGGTAACAGTAGTTGCCATAAATAAATAGAAATGAATGCAAGGTAAGTAAAGTTGTTAAATACTGAAGACCTGAAGAATGGATTCCACTGCTGGGTGGACTGTTAATGTCAGTTGCTCCTTGCAATTGAGACAGCACCTGGATGTGACAGTTGCTCCTAGTCTGTGACTGATAAGAACACCCCCCCAGTAAATTTCAAGTGAAAAACCAGGAGAATTTTGATTTTGGCATTTGTCATGGAAAGGAACATAGGTGTGATCCATTTTAATCAAGGGTGTCAGTGGAATTCACAAATGTATTCAAATGTGGGATTCACCATCTCCGTGGTACTAATGCCCTGTACAGCTGTATGCTCCAAAAATGCCATAGATTCTGTTGGTTGTTTTAATAGATCACCCATAATGACTGAAAAAAATTGACCTATTAACCTTTTTTGTCAACAAGGAAATCTTTGTCTTACGGAAGCTCAGTTGCTGTGGTAGAAGCTTTCTTAGATAAGGCATCTGGAAGACAATACTATAAACAGTGTTACTGCAAGGCTCTTCCTTCCCCCAGTTGGTGGCAGGTGAGCTCAAATAGGAAAAATTTGGAGGTGTCTAAAAACAAATTAACATGATCAGTAATAGCAGAGGGAGATTTTATTTGAAAAAATGTGATGAGTCATTCAGGAAGTTGCTATTATTACCTGTAATATTTCTCTTTTACTACATGAGCTGTTGTGAGATGCATAAAGAGCTCTGAAACAGTTTCAGAAGTTTTTCAAATGCTCAGAAGTCTATAAATTCTATTCTAAATTGGGCAAACTTGATTTGAGCTACTAGAGCCGTCGTTTGTGTTGTTAATGACACGATAGAATTAGTTTATTGTTGTTGTATGGCATTGTAATACAACTATTAAATAGTGACCAGCTGAATTACAAAAAGGTGTTTCATTCTGTCTTAAAATGTAACAGTTACATATGCTCTTAAGTCCGATTTGTACAAACTATACTTTAAGGCAAGAGATTGTAAAAGGATTTAGATATCCTTGCTAGGATAGCGAATTCAGAATTCATTTCATGATAAGCTAATATATAGAAACAATAATCATGCTTTCCCCCCCACCCCCCAGCCAGGTGATTCTCAGATAATTGAAATCATCTTAGAGCAAATAATTTCATAGGAATATCTAGGATGGCAGTGACTTTAACATTCACAAAAGCAACTGAGCTGGTACACAATGAAGTTCCTCATACAGACTTTTCTCTCCCAGGTCATTATTCATATTTGTAAAATGGACGGGATAATTTAGATTCCATATGCCACTTCTTACTCTTTTTTTATTTCCTTGTCAAGCAAGTGGAATGTTTTTGTGCTAGTTGTCAAGTAGAAATTGAAATTGTTACCCTAGGAATAAAAGCCTCATTTCATCCTAGTTTTCATGTTTTTCATTATTCTCAGAAGAATGGAAATATTTAACTTAGTAAAACTGAATATAATCCTTCCTTTTTAACATTCAGACCAGAGGCTGAAGACAGTAAGCATTTGGTTTTATCTTCTGAAACTTTATGCTCTTGGGATTTACTGAATTTGTATTTCTGGGTGTTTTAAAGTTAATCTCTCAGTGCCCTTCTGAAAAAGTGCTGTTCATCAAACTGCATCTTTCTGTAAGTTTACCTGTATTGTGATTGCCTTGGCAGTGATGCTATATTATTCTTACTTGGATGGTTTGCCAATCTTCAGAACTACTAAGAAGGAGACTTAAACCCTTTTTTTGAAAAATTTAGTTTCTCCTGAAATTTTGCAGTTCCAAAGTATTTTGAGCTATTCTTTTTATAATCGCGTAGTGTGAAATTTCTGCAACTACAGTGTTGCCTTCATTTCAGGGTAATTTTCAGCATGGAATATGATACACTTACAAGATTTAAGATGGTAACTCAATTGTGTGTCCTGCCTGAACACAAAATGTGTTCCAAGCACCATTTAAACTTCATGATATTGTGCAAAACCTAGGATTTATGGAATATCATCTGAGAACCTGTTCATGTTAAGAACATCCTAGGAAATATTCTCCACCTTAACTAAGACTGGATCAGCTCTCATCGTACCACTCTAGCAGACATTGATTATGTGGGCTTTTGAATCCTTTTTAAAGACGTTGCTGCATAATCCTGCTGGATTTAATTGATAGGGTTACTGACAGCAGTGGCAGCTCCTGACATGATAGTTCTTAGTGTAGTGTCTCTTGGTGGATAAGAAGAAATTATACCTGTATATATATATATAGGTGGGGAGAGACCGAAGTGTTTTATCTTTATAGGGTAATAATTTTGTATTTGTGTGTGTATCAAACCAAAATTTTCAATGTATTGTGCAAAATTTCTTAAAATCTGAAGAATTGTCATGAGTCTGGGGCAGGCAGACAGATCACCAATACCACTTTAAGTCCGAGGTGAGGAAGATAATTCAAGTTTCTCACGTTCACTGTTGAAACAAAAAGCATTATTGATTGCGAAGATAAGACTGTGTAAAAGAAAGCAAATTTAGCAGTTCTGGCAGTTCTCTCTATATAGAATGATTAATTAAGGGGGTTGCATGGACTGGATATTTGTCTTAGGCAAAGTAATAACACCATAATATGTAGTAATTATGGCTATTATCAATTGTATAATTCTTTTTGTAACATTTTCTTTGAAGGAAAGAAGGATGGGACAATACATTCTGTGATTGTAAAACACCAATTGACTTATGATCATACAATATCTAGAGTGTCAGGGAGGAAATGCTGGTTTTCAGAAACTAGAAAAGAAAGAAATATTTTGAATTGGTGCCTGTAAAGCAGCCCTTGCTATTTATTGCTCAGCCACAGCTTTGAGACTTACCTGTGACTTTCTCTGCTTTTAGAATTTCTCAAAAATTTGATTGCTTTGCTAGTTCAGAAAATAATTTGTGAAAACCTTTCTAGCACATTTCAATAAATGGCTGGTTGTCTGTTCATACCACATAATATTGGTGTGTTTTAGCAAAGTGGAAGAAATCATTATGGTTTAGTTCTTGTCAGAATTTAAAACCTCAACCTTCTAATATTTAAAACCAAGAAATAATTTCATTATTGGAAAAGAAAGAGGAATAGTTCTGCCATATAGCTTTTTTGAGGGATGAAGTAAACAGGACTCGATGCCTGTGGAGAACAAAAACTGGCATAAATAGATGGTTTAAAAATCGCTGATATATGTCATGGGTGCCTACTTGGATTTCCACTGAGAACTTGCAGAAACATGATAAATGAAAATAAAACAAAAATTCTCAAATGATTCTTGTTGTGGCTCCATACTCACTTTACAGATGCCAAATTAAGTAGTCAGCAGGTTTATTTCTGACAATGAGAATCTCTCCTTTTCTGTTCTTTGACAGCCACGAGCTGTTGCTGGTTTTCGAGGAACAGTACGATATGCATCAATCAATGCTCATAGAAACAGAGTGAGTATCTCAATCTATATAATGTCCATCTCATGTACCTGAAAGCAGTCCGTAATGCAGTTTCTATTGATTTCCTTTTTTGTATTCTTATGTGTGTATTTATTATGTAGAATTTAATACTTAAAAGTTTTGGGAAAGGAGAGTATACTTTACAGTAGCTGAGGGTAAAAAACTTCTTGTTGTAGAAATAAATAGTGGTTTTAACAGTTACCTTTGGTGTTCAACTGTATTGTAAGTTAATAAATTAAAAATGTGAAGTTACTGAGTTTTATAAAGTACATAATGTCCAATATGTCATAACGTCACGCACTAAAGAAATCTGAATAAACAGCTCTTCCAGTATAGAGATTTGCAAAGTTATTTTAACACACTTCAACTTCTGTTTTGTTTCTCTGTGTCTTCTGTGGAAATTTACTTGTATGTTTCTACTTAAAACAGTTGCTGCATTTAATTATACGAACTTGTTTTGCAGGGTTGATTATATTAATTTTTATATATAATAATTTAACTCTCCAGAGCAGTAAAGAATCTATCTTCCCTTTTGTCTTATAGGTATTTGTAAGATGCGTTAGAATAATATTTCTTTTTCACAGGAAATGGGTCGGCATGATGACCTCTGGTCCCTGTTCTACATGTTAGTGGAATTTGTGGTTGGGCAACTGCCTTGGAGAAAAATAAAAGATAAGGTAAACCTAGAAGTGAAACAAAAGAGCACGAGGGAGATTTACTTCTGGATTGCAAGCGAATGCTGTGATAAAGATTCCACTAAGAATCACTGGTTCATTAACTTTAACATTACATTTTCCTGTGCTTTCTAGTGTTAGTTCTCATTGCTAGTGTCATGGTATAAAAAGCAATCAAGTTTTACGAACTGTTTTGGGTGGGAAGTAGATTATGCTTCTAGTTTGCAAATGTTTTAAAATGCAAAAGTAATGCCACTTATTTAATTTTCCTGCTTTCACTTGAGTACTTTTTGATTTCACCTATCACACATTTAGAATTTCTTATCTATTTTGATTATTTGTGAAAAGGGCATTTCTTATTTGCTGGTGAACAGAAGCGAATCAGTCAATATGCAGTAGTGCCTTTAGTCGTATATCATAGGTGAGGTATGCGAAGAAACAGGATCTAATTTGGCTATTATTACTTCTTTCAACTTCTTTTGAAATCAGACTGAAACAAGGTTACTCTCTGATGTGGTTTATCCATTGGTAGATGACTATGTGGTATATAGGTAATGTCTCTTTTTTGGTTTTGATTTACTGATCTTACACTAAACAGGATTTACTAATCTTACACAATATACTGTGATGTTGAAATATACACCAAGAAGTGACTGAAATTCAGATGATGCAACAGGGTATTTAAATCTTTAAAACGTGTTTTAGAATGGTTCAGTGTCTAATGACAGTCCTAGATATCAGGCAGCGTTCAAACACAGCAGAAAATTAAATGGCTTTTCATATGGAATTTGAAGTTTGTGCATTATTTTGCAAGTGTACTGAGGGCAATGACAGAATCTCTTATCTTGCTATCTGATGTAGAATGGCCTTCCTCAGTACTATTCCGTGTAATGTACTTACCCTTCTTTCTGGCCAGTAGCGTGTTGAATGGCTATAAGATACAAGGTGACTATGTTGTAGCAGAGAAAGAGGGCGTGTTAATGTTTGTTGTGTTATTTACTCCTAGGAGCAAGTGGGCTCTATTAAAGAAAGGTACGAGCACAGACTTATGTTGAAACATCTTCCTCAAGAATTCAACATCTTTCTGGATCACATTTCTAATTTAGACTACTTTACAAAGCCTGATTACCAGGTAAACATTTTCACTATTTTGTCTTTCAGATTTTTAAATAGCAGAATGTTATGCTGTTTCATCTTCAATTTCCTTTGATTTCATTGTGTAGTCTTGGTAGTGATCATGGATTGTGCCACCACAAAGTTATTTTAATAACCATCTAGTGCCACAGAAACTTTGCAGTTCAAAGATGTCATTTTTTTCCATTTGGGAAGAGTAAGGCAGTTAAGTTTCTAAGAACAATTGACAGCTGCTTTGCAGTCAGTATGCTGTTAGGACTGGGTGCTATCCTACTATTGTAGCCTCTAGTGGGTGCTCCTTAAGTTAAAGCGATCAGGTTGTTTTCTGAGTGAGTCAGTCTGGCAGTTTTCCAAAATCTGGAGCTCAGCACCTACAATATATACAGCTAGAGCACAACATGCAGCCATGGTGTGTTTTTAAGACTGAGGTATTGCCTACAGAGATCACCAGAAAACCGGTGGTCTTTTGTTTGTTTGTTTGTTTGTTTGTTTGTTTGTTTGTTTGTTGTTTTGTTTAAGAGAGTATTGCCTGCTGAAATGGACAGCCTCAGCTCAGTGATAAGGTGATAGGTGCCGAGAGTGTATGCTGTAGAATATGTGTTGTATTCACTCAGTGTTGACCCATGATTTAGCAATAAGTAAAACTCAAAGACAGAACTTTTTTCTGTGCCAGTATGTAGTATCAGAGGAATGCTCAGGAAAAGCAGGGAGGGAGAGACTGAGAGTCCTTTCAAGTCTCGCAGACTGTGGGAGAAGGAACTGATCTAACATCACACCATGACAAGTTGTCCCTTTGTGCCTTCCCTCTGGCTTCCAGAAACACACGTTCCCGTCAGCTTCCCGCTTGCATTACCTGTCTGCCTCTGTGCATTTGTTCAACTCACTAACTCAGCAAAACCAGAAGGAATGGATTTCTGCTGGTGTGCAAGCTGAATTGGTTCAACTGAATAAATAAATCATTCTGACTAATTCTGCAATTGTAACTTTGATAAGAATGATTCCTGTGCTTTACTTGGTAAGATTAACAGAGAAATCAAGATCTATAAGATTTGAAATAAGAACTGAAAATCTCAAGGGATAACTAATTTCCTGTTAGTAAGTGAATTTCTCTAAATGTACCAGTAAAAACAAAACAAAACATAAAATCCATTTTTGTGCAAAAAATTTGAATGTAAAAAAATCTTATTACAAATACAGAAAATGTTCAGTGTTCCTGAAAAACAAAGACCTGGATTTTTTTTTTTTTCCTTTTCTATTACAAATTTCCATGGAATTTATCCTATAGTTGACAATTAAGTGAGGAAAATGATTAAGAAAGTTTTGAGTCTTTTAAGAGCCTAGTTATAAAGATGAATCAGTTTGTCTTCTGTGGTAAAATTTACAGATTGCAGAAATTTTGATGTTGCATAGAAAAACCTTGATTGTAGACTGGTAAATACGTTTTATTTACATTATATATCCTGAATGATAAAACATATACACAGGCATATTTTTGCAAACCCTTTTTCTGTGGTCTACTTATATGTAACACAGCTCACGCACTCGGGGATTAACGTGATACCAGGACAGAGTTTCTCCATGATAGAGACATCCCAATAATTTACAGGGCTCTTGTTGGTCATGGAACATTTGCAGTTGTGAAGCTGCAGCCTGAGCCTTCCGACACAGTCTTGCTCATGTGCTTTAGAGCAGAGCAGGGTGGTTTTATTTAGAGTGGTGAGAAAGTGCTTTACTTTCCATGATCATTTAAATTCTGGTCTCTCTTAACCAGTATTTGTTGTAGCAATGCTATTCATACCTTCAGTTTGTATCATTCCTTGTTTGTATTTATGGTTGGGCACTGAACAAGAACGTACATCGTCAAGATCCCTGCTTTGGAGAGTTTACAGTCAAAAAAGTTCATGACGTAGGCCCAGAATCCATGTTTGATTTGTCAATGTCAGATATGTTTATTTTATTCAGGTATTTATGTAAACATTGCCTCAGCCTCCTGACATCATTAAGCATTTGAGTTTGTATTTACATTATAGCCAGAAAAGATTTAAAGAAGAATGACCTTAAAAATGACTTCTTAATGTAATTTTTAAGGCCATTCAGAGAGACTGCTTAATGTTTACAGGAAGAGAAGAATAAAGGTGAGTATGTACGGGACAGAGAGCGAACTATGGTTTTGTGCAGTTCAGTAGGGTTTCAGAACTGACTAGGATAGATGGCATACTGAAGGTTCTTGAGAGTAAGGATAAAATGGATACAACCACTTTATACAAGAAAAATGATCAAAACTTCCCATCTGTTTTAAGTTGCCAAAGGGTACATGTTTTTAAAGGAGGACAGAGAAAAAATTTCAGCATGCTAGATTGGAAGAAAAAATGAAAACTAGAGTTTCAGCTTCTAGGAAGAAAAAATTTTTTTAGAAATGTTACAGAGTAAGAGATGATGTGATTTGGACACAGCCTTCCCACCAGTAACAAGAATGAGACAAAGTTTTTTCACAGGGTGAGTAAGGTAGATGCAATTTCTTTCTCTGTCATGGACACAAATTGTCCTAGATGCTTTTTCATAGCATAAAATAAGGGTGGAAAGCTCCCAGTGTGGTATTTCTGTAGGACGAATGTCAGCATTAGATAAAGTAAATGATATATGGTTCTAAATAACAGAAATGTATGAATTAGCAAATCGGTATTGTTCCCTATGTACTTGTGATTCATTTCCTTGGTTTCTGATGGTGTTACCAAATATATTCTTTTATCTTCCTTTGCTGGAGAGCCATTGGTTGCTATTCTGCAGCAATGTAGTCGTGCCTCTGTTTCTGTGTGTGTGTGTCTTTCTGTCTTTTTATGGAAGCCAATCTTTGCTTCTCTTTACTGACAAAAATACAGATGTGGTTGGTTTTTGTTTTTTTTAATAAAATAGAATTTTGGATATCTTGACTTTGTAACCTCAGGAAATGAGAAATGGTTAATATAAAGAACTGTGTCCTTTTTTTGAAAATTATTGTCAGTCAAAATCTTAAAAAGGAGACATGTTAAAGTATTGCAGGAGGATATTTTTTAATTGCTTGGTTTCTTAGACAAAAATGAAGCTTATTAACTTTTTTCTTCATTTTTAGCTTCTCATGTCTGTGTTTGACAACAGCATGAAAACTTTTGGGGTTATTGAAAGTGACCCTTTTGACTGGGAGAAGAGCGGAACTGACGGCTCTCTGACGACGACAACAACTTCAACCACACCTCAGTTACACACTCGTCTTACTCCGGCTGCAATCGGGTATGTATGCACATTGTGGTCACATAAAAAGCAGCCGCAGAGTACCAATGGGAAATTATGTCCATAATTTAGGTTTTTTCTGCAGGATGTTGAATAAATAGAGGAACAGAGGTTTGGGAGCATTTGAAGTATTTCCCTTTTTAGGGTTCCTGTTTGTACTATCCTGAAAGATAGCACTGCAGTCCTAAATTTATAGCAATAAAAAATAGTAGCTCCGGAAATTGCATGTAAATTTGCTAGTCCATCCTTTGCGAAATCGTATTTTGTGAAACTAAGTGATGTGTCCTGAGTTTAACTGCCTGGAAATAAACCCATTGTTTTCTGTAAGCTTGGAATAAACTACTAGCAGCAATTTCCGTATAACTTTGAAAAATGAATGGATCTTTAGAGGAAACTTGGAAATAGATTTTGGTTGTGTTTAAAATAATATTTATTGTGGTCTTTGAGACCTTCTGTAATTAAGTAAGTTGGATGAGATGTGACGTTTAGTAATACCCGTACTCATCTCAGGGGATTGGAGAATATAAGAGGTGCTTATGGGTGAGGAGGAAGACTTTGTGCCTGTTCTAGGCTTTGAGTAGACCAACTTTTTATCTAAGAGTCACAAAGGTTGTGACATGGGAGTTTTGACAGTGTAGTGAGGCTGAAAAACGCCAGAATTTCATATGGAATGTATTAAATTTCCAGTATTTCAAGGTAGTTTTCAAAAAAAAAGTGTTACAATAAATGTCAGTCAAGACATTAACTGGTGTTAATATTACATGGGTGTACAGTGTACACTGTTGAACACACTGAAGTTGACAGGGATTTTGCATATGGTTCAGTCCCATTATAACACTAAGCATCACACTGGAGTTATTGATACTCTTGGCTGCAGTTAATTTTGGTGACTGTAAAGCAATGACTTTTAATTGACCTTCTGACTATTCACTTTTTAGGAATAGCATTGCTTCAGTTTCAGATACTGAGCTAAGCCTTAGCTGTATTTAGCCCCAAGTCAATGCGACTACAGAACTTTAAAATGTAATGGCTTGTTAGTGTTATGCTTATGTTTTGATTATCAATAATTGGACCAAAATAGCACTTTGATAAGAATTGTGGTTAAAACTGCATTTAGTTTGCTGAGTGATCTGTCTTCCTCACACAGTATGTTTTGTAATTCTACCAAATTTTGGGGAAAAGGAAACTATTATGAAAGTTGCCATTAATTTTTTTGTATAGAAAAATATGTGTAGAAGAGTCAGAAGCAAAGTTGAGCCTGGATATGATCTCTAACAAATTTTCGCAGAAGTTGCTTCGAAAACATTAAAAAACCCAGCTTTTAAGTGATTGTTTTTTGATTTACACCTTTTGTTATGTGCCTGAATTAAAGAAACATAAATTGTGAAAGCTAAGAAGTAGGGTTTTTTATATTAAATAAATTACAGGATTTGGTTTTCTACAGAAGCATGGTTTTGCTGGTAATTTTTTTCCTTCCTTTATTAAATAATTTAGAGTAGAAAATAATTTCAAGAAACATATTAGAGTCTCAAAATTTTTACCTTTCCAATTTTTTTTTTAAACTACTTTTGTAGAATTGCCAATGCCACTCCTATCCCAGGAGATTTGCTGCGAGAAAACACAGATGAAGTGTTTCCTGATGAACAGCTCAGTGATGGAGAGAATGGTATTCCAGTTGGTGTCTCACCAGAGAAACTACCTGGATCCCCTGGGCATCAGCGTCCTCAGGAAAAAGACGTTTGGGAAGAAATGGATGCAAACAGAAACAAAATAAAACTAGGGATTTGTAAGGTACTTACAAATCTGCATTGTGAAGACCATCTTTGAACACTTTCCTGTCCCCATAATGCACATAACATATAATAAATAATGCACATAACATATAATAAATAATGTAGTCTTACTAATGTTGATTAGCCAGAATGGTCTAAGAAAACAAGATTCATGGTAGAGCTAATACATTTTATTAGAGTGATTTATATACTGGAACAAGCAGACAAGCTTTTGGGTCTTGTGTCACTTTATCAGGTCTTTGCGATGAATAGTAGATTGCTGATAATTTGAGATTCTTTGTATTTTATTCACATTCTTGTTCTTCAGACATGATTTTGATTCTTGCTCACTGAATGAAACCAAAGCACATTTCCTGCATCTTGCATGTGTAGAAGTTAGATAGTGAATATACAAAAAACAGTTTAATGTTATCCTTCAGTTGACAGATTGGCAGTGTAATTGGCAGTATCCATTTAATTCACTTGGTGTTTTTGTCTCCACAAGATATGATACCTTCGTACTGATCCAGAGATGTTCATGGGCTAGTCTTTAGAAGAGAATGCTGCTTAATTTTGAAAAGTGGTCTCTGAGAAGTGGTTCCTGTCTCCCTTACTCACAATCACAACATTTCATACTTGGACAAATGTAGCCCAGTTTCTTGATATAAAAATATTTTGAACATGAAGAGGGATGTCGTACTGAAATGTTCTTTAGCTAGGAGAGCTGTCTAGTTTTGAGGGTGTTACTGCTTGTTTTCTAGGAAAAAATATATTGTGGGAAAGAATAAGGCATGGTGCCTCTTTTCAAATGTGCTTATTTGTTTGTTTGTTTTTTACCAAAGAGGGAGAAAGGAGATTGTTCTGGTTTAAACAAAGGCAATTTCTGTTAGTTATACCTGTTGAAACCAAGGATGATCATAATTTCCCAGCTCTATATCATGTCTAGTTAGTATACAAGATGGAATTCGGTTGGACTAAAACATAGTTCTAAGTCACAGAAATATCTAGTAGATTTAGTGTATAACAGTGTTATATGCTCCAGAGAAACATAAAGACAGCTTGGAAGCTAACTTCTCTTTAATAAGAGAACTTGACTGTAAAGCAGACTGAAGATGCTACCGAGTGCCGGGTTTCAGACTATTATTAAAGAAAATCTCAGAGACAGGTGTGAAATACCAGAGTAAATTTAAATGCACTACTGGGTTTTTAAGACTCCTGTTATCAGACCTACCCAGAACTAGTGTATTACTAGCATTTTGTCTGTTGTAGATATGTGCTGAAGAGCGTGTCTAAACTACCTTAACAATGGCATGAACTTAAGAACCATTCCAAATACAAATTGGCTTATCACAGGCTAAAAACCTGGATGGCGTTCACTATGTAGTACCTTGTCTTCCTCTGTTTTGCCACTCCTAGTGAGTTACATTTTTGTTTTACTTTTTGCACAGGCTGCCACTGAGGAAGAAAACAGCCATGGGCCAGTGAATGGAATGCTTAATGCACCGAGTCTGGGTTCTCCAATTCGTGTTCGCTCAGAGACCACCCAGCTAGAGAGAGATGTCCCACTGGTGCGAAAGTTACGTTCAATTCACAGCTTTGAACTGGAGAAGCGTCTGACATTGGAGTCAAAGCCAGACACTGATAAATTTCTTGAGACCTGGTAAAGAAATTATTTTATTCTTACGCTTAGATCTTTTCGGGATATGTAGTCAAGATACTATCATCTTTCCTCTGCCATGTGAAAACCAGGAATGGAGCTGCTGAGTTATGCTTATGCAAGCTACAGCAAGTATTTACTGTATTCATAATATTGCTTGATTAATGGATTTCACTACTTGGCAGCTTCTTTAAAAAAAGATTAGTGCTAGTATATAGTTGAAGTTTGACTTCCACACCTGAGAATTTTTTATTTCAAGACATAGTGGTGTAACCCTGATGTTTATTACCTTTTTCTTCAGTGGGATACTCTTGACAGTCAGTACAACTCATCCTAAATAAGAATGATGACATCTGGTGCTTAATAGAGGGGTTAGACTATATGACATGAGAAGGACAGTTTAGAAGAACTGGAGTTACGAAGTAAATTTAGAAATCTGCCTGCGTGCAGCTGGTTTAGTTATGCCCAAAGGTGTTGCACCAACATAAAATCTTGATAGAAGTCAGAGGTCTTAAAATGGAATTTGAAGGTAGAGAAGAGGCAGATGTATGAGAACAAATTCAATCAATTTGCCTATGTGTAGAAACAGTAAGTGGAGAAGGACACAGTGAAATCTGACTGAAAGGCAGAGGCTGAGTGGGGACAGCAGAAGACAGCTGAGATGCTGATAGTGGCAAAATCCTTCTAAATACATCATAGGGGGCTTAGGAATTTGAATTTGTTTGATGAAGCAAGTTATGCAAAGCATAAATGAGGAATCAATCAAAATAATCAATAACATTCTTCTCGAAAGCATCTACTAACTGCTGCTGGAGACGTCTGTTTCTACTGTTCTGCTTTAAGTCTCTGCTTTGTAGCATAAATTAAGTACAGTGGACATCTGGTGGTAGCCTTGCCACTGAGTCGGTATACACTCGCTATTATCCCTTCTGGTAATTACATTTACAATAGAATATGATACATTATGATTACACTTAAAATATTTGCAAATTTCTAAGACCATCCCCCCCATTTTTACTTGACGTCAGAGTTCTTTGTCTCAAATTGTGGATCTTTCAGCCATTGCAGATTGTTCTAAAATATGACAACAAATTTTTATATGAATCTACTGAAAAAGCTCAAATGTAACTTACGTTATTTAATTAATTCTTAACTAATTCAGATATTACCTTCTTTTCTTAAGTTTGGAGAAGATGCAGAAAGACTTGAATGCTGCGGCAGAGACTCCTGTTGCTGCTGTTCCTCCTCTTTCTCAGAAAACACCCATTCCTGCTCCTGTGACTGCCCGCATGGACCATGTTTGGCACTATGATGAAGAATATCTTCCAGATGCTTCAAAGCCTGTGTCAGCTAGTTCTCCAGAACATGTTGATGGTGTTATTAGCAATGGATTTGTAGCTGTCAACTTAAGCTCCTGCAGGCAGGAGGTTGATTCTAAGGAATGGGTGATAATAGATAAGGAACGGGACTTGCAGGACTTCAGGACAAATGAGGCTTTAGGGCACAAAACAACTGGAAGTCCCTCAGATGACGAGCCAGAGGTACTACAAGTTCTAGAGGAGTCCCCTCCAGAAGAGCAGCCGAGACAAGGTGGTTGGGCAGGAAACAGTGTCCATGCCAAGAACCAAACCTCAGGGGTGGAGTTTGTTCTAGCCATGGAGTGTCATCCTGCTGCTTCCGAACAGCTTACAGATAAATTGGAACTTCTGTCTGGAGCTGCTGGACAGCTTCTTGCAGCCACCCCTACAAGTCCTATGGAAGCTCAAGCAGAAGGAGCACTCACTCCGGTAAGAGAAACGGTCGCTGTTTTACTGAACTTCTCTTTATTCAGAATTGTATGAGGAGATAGTAAGGGAAAAGGCAGTGACTAAAACACAATAGTGTAGCAGAAATCATCAGATATGGGACTTGATTCTTGAGGAATTATCTTCCATGTTCTGTTATATGAGTGGCTATTAGTTCTGCAAGTATGATCCACAGAACTGGCCTGAATTAAAAAAAAAAAAATTATATGTGTATTTATGTGTGTGTATATATATATATATATTAAAAGAAGCTCCTTATGCAGTGATTCCTAATCAGTGAGAGATACACATGCAAATATATATTTATTATATTTGCAGTACATAAGCATAAAATTGCAATGAGTATGTAAGATACTATGCTACAATGTTTCATGTGTTTCAGGAAAAGCCTAAATGGCTGAAATTAAAGAAAAAGCATTACTTACTCTCACCATCATTGATGTAGTGTTTTCTTTGGGGATTCCCTTTGTTTTTTCCTGTTTCTTCTGAAATTTCTAATGGTTTTTATACAAACAACTTGTTGGCTTTTATAAATTGTTGCTACTTCTCACTTCCAAGATGATTTTGCAACTACTGCTTTGCTCTGAGAGTTTTCTCTTCACATAGACAGATTGCTTTGCTTCAGTTGCATCCTCTTCTTTTTGTGTTTCTCCATCTTTTCTAAAGAATTCTGATATGCACAGTTTTTGAACACTTACTTTTTTTTTTCTCCTTTGTCACTGATTCTAAATAAAGACTTCTTTGGCTTTACTTAAGGAGGAAGTGAGATTAACGGTTAAGTGGTTGGGAATCAGCTCCTGGTTTTATTTCTCCCCTTTTCTCAGTAGATATTGTGTCATCTATGACATAAAGGACAATTCTGTCAAGCTCCTTTGAGTCAAGAAACCTGGCTGTACTACTCCCTGACTTATTAGCATGTTTTGTGAAAGTTACAGCCAGCTCATTAGAAAAAGAAACTTGTCACCAACCACTCATTTATTATAAGGTGTGGAATATCCTTTGTGGTGAAAATGAACTACTCAGTGTAATTAACTATAGCTATACAGTAAAATTTCAAATACACCTAAGTTCTTATGGAAATTAGAAGATCGTATCTTTCATACAAGATTATATTTAGATATCATACTTTGTGAATTATGTCATTTATAGAAGATTCATTTTGCATGATTCGAATTACAGAACTGTGTTAAAAACAACAGAAGATTTTTTGAGATTTAAGTTGAAATATTAGTTGCATGAAAGAGTTTTTGATGAGTTAAAAACTTGTAAAGGTGAAAAGTGAATTTAAATCGGTCAGTTGTTTTCAGTTGTTCGATTTTTATATTTTAATGTTAGTTTTAGTAAAACAGACAAGAAAGAGCAACACTTAGTCCTGTACAAAATACTAATTATCAGGTGTTTTTATTTTGAAAGCCATTAAAAAACAGCTTGCAATTTTATATGCAGATGCACTATCTCACTTTATACAAACTTGGCTCTTTTGGGGGAAATACCTATTTTACTTAAAACTGAAAGTAGAGGCGATATAAATATCATGTACCACAGTGCAAATAATGGACAATGTCTTTGTCTGGAGAGGAAGAAGCTTCTGAGCACGGGAGCAGAAATAGTTATTAACAAGGTCAATCAATTATAAGATGTATTGGAAGAAATACTGGTTGAGGTAGACACTGGGGTAAGATTATATTTTAGTTTGGCTTTGCAAGCAGGTAAGGGATATTTGTCATGACCTCAAAAACGGGGAAAATGAGTATGGTTTATATTATCCTGGAAGAGCAAGTAGTGCTGTGAGGGCAAGATGAACGGCAGGAAGGAACTTACTGTTTTGAAGGTGAATCATGTGGAACTGAAAATATAAACTGAACTGGGAATAAAGAAAATCGAAATTATTTGGCTGATTTAGAAACTGGGAACAGAGTGTGTCTATGCAGTGTGTCTGTTCCAACTGTGATGGCAATTTGTGGTAGTCTTCCATCTACTTTATTAGCCCTTGAAAGCCAACCAAAGCCCAGGAGGACATTTGGGTGAATTGTTCTTTCTGTCCTTTGTTGATGGTATTCCACTTCATAAAAGTTACTTAAATATTCCTTGAGGTGGGTACTGGAACCTAGTTGTTCTTACAGGTGTGTCCTAGCCACTTCACAGGGAGACAGTACATATATGCCTCTTCATACAGTAGTTGTCTCTATTCCAGAGTCCTGATGACCTTAGAGAGCTGTTTGGTAGAGTCCTTTTCCTTCTTCCTCAAAGCATTTACCCACCTGAAACTGTTTCTTGAATGTGATCCTTGTTTGTGGATCAGATGTTCTTGTTCTTTAGTAATTTTATCTAGGTAGCACCTTCCTGACAACACAAATAATGGCAAAGGGTCATATTTTACTTTTCTGGTGATTTAATTATATTGCGCCAGTTACTAAGAGCAGGCTTGGATCCAAGAATGTAAGTTTAGGACCATAAATCAAATTACTTAAGTGTTACGAAAAAGGGGTTAAAAATAGATGTTGAAATTATAGTAGTATAATAGCTTAACATAATTTCTGACAGTTTATTCATTTCAAATGGCTTGAAACTCTAGGACATGTCAGCATTCATGGTCATCGTGCTTATGAATATACCTCCCGTATGGATTTCTAGTGACCTGCTTCACTATCACTTAGGAGCAAGTATGATGAATTACGTTCTTTGAGCTTATTCTGATGGGTTTGTTAAATATGCAAGCAATTATTTCAGTGGTGAATGAATAAAATAGTTTTTCTGTTTTATGTATTTTTTAATTTTTCATTTTTACTTTGATAATTCTTCTTTATTTTCTTTATTTCTTTCAGGGCTTTATTGCTCACTATTTAAGTAGTAAGTAGTAGCAGGGATGTTTCTGTATGAGAAACTAAAGGTTCATATAGTCACCCGTAATTTTATTTTCTCCTGAAGGAAAGAAATTGCTGGTCTACAGTCCTTCCATTTGTAGATAAATGTTCTTCCTGAAATTGTGTGTGTACATGGACTTCCTGTAACTGATGATAATATAATTTCTTACCTGTTTCACACAGCATCAGCATTCTAATAAGAATGTAAGGTTGTAGCGGTTCAGGAAGGAAACCTGAACTCAAAAAATAAGAGAGAAAAATGTGTAAGTTATTGGCTTGGGGATGAGCGAGTTTCAGGCATAAAAAATTACAGCAAATTATGCCTGCAGGTAAGAGAACTAATTTTCATGTTATCAGTCATGGTTTTCCAGTTCCAATACAGATTCTGTGTGCTACCAGCAAATGCCAGTTTGATTCTGGCTCAGTCATGGGCACATCGTCACATGATCGTCTGTTGAACTGTTCAGAGCATGCTAGGGTATATATGCTGACTTTCTACTTTCATAATGGCTTTATGTTAACTTTGGCTGCAAGAGGACGGACAGTACCTGATTTGCTGTAATATCAGCTGGTATGAAGTTAATCTCTCAAAAGAATTTGAACTGATCTAGACTAATGGTGAATTTATACTGGAGCAGCACTTTGCATCATACAGCCCTAGTTTTTTTTTTCCCTTGATCTGATACTAAGACCCTAAAGCTGGACTTGCTGTGTTATTGAACCATGGCCCCATTAATTTACTCTGTGTGTATTGAATTGCAGTAAACTCCATACAGTGCATGCACAAAACTTTGCAACATATATTTGTCAGGCAGATATTTTAGCAACGAAATAATAATGGAGTTGAAGTAATTGAATATGTAACAGCTAATTTCATTTTCATCTTCAGTTTAAATTAAGCAATAGTTTGCTCTGGTCACACTTGGTTGGCAATCTAATACCATATATATACGTCTATGCATGGTTATAGAGAGGTTTGACTGTGTGAATCTATTTTTATTATTTAGAAATACTGCTGAAATTAGCATTTTGTACATTGAGGTACTATTATGTTTTGTCAAAAACCTGCTCTTAAATTTCCGTTTGTTTCAGAGTTCTAAGTCATTTAATTTTCACGTACCTTCTGTCCTCAGTTGCTGCTTTTTTGAGACACTGGAAATACTTTTTTTTCCACTTGAGAGACAGCTATGCATTATGGGAACTGAAGCTTTAGGACTGACACAACTGAAAATACCTTTTCCTTGGAAACTGAAATGCTTGATAGGTGCTCTCTGTTTCCAAGGAATACAGGTTGGAATTGCAAATACTATGGTAGGAAACAGAAAATCACCTTCATGAAGCTTGCAAAAAGTTTCCATACTCTGCATGGTTTTGTCTAAATATACTTGGAACAAAGATTTTCAGACTGTATATATCAATCTTATTTACAGGTATTTAGATGTGTCACCATCAGATATTTATTCAGCACTGGAAAAGGTCTTGCAAAGAATCAGTTGATTTCAGAGTTGTATGTCAAATCTATAGGTTTATTAGAATCATCAATAACCAATTTGAAAATGTACTTTCTCCGAAATTATTAGTTTGGAACACTTCGACTTTACAGTTCCTGTTCTTTTTTTTTTTTCTCTCTTTTCTAAATGCTTGAGCAATGTAGTTCAAGATGAAACAATTGTTCATGTATTCTCCAGGCTAGTGTATCCTTCTAGTTCAATCCCATATTTGGGAAACTGCATCAAAATGGTTTAGTACTAACCTTCAGTAAGGTTAGTTAATCCTCTCAGCTACGGTTCTTCATATACGCTGCTATAGCCGTAGTTGTACAGTCACATTTGTAAAGCCTGAAATGGGTGTATATGCTAAAAATATAGTAATCTCAGAAAACAATGTTGTTGCATGGATGTGCTAAGCATTTGCAAGGACCAGTCAGCAATCAACTAGTTTGTGTATGCAATGTCCTTGGAACAGACTGTGTTAGTTTATTAAATTTGCCCTAGATTGTTACTGACTGAATGAAGGTAGGACCCAGCTAGAGAAAGCATGCTCACTTCTGATTTTGATACTGGATTTTTAAAAATTGATGGAAAACATGAAGACTAGACTTAAGATACCTCTTAAATTATCAGCTTTTAGCCTGTGAGGGAGTTGTGAATATGGTCTTCTAAGAAAATGCGTATAGGCAAGACATAAACAAGAATTATTAAAATATTGATTTTTAAACCTTATTTTCTTCCCCGCCATGTTGTTCTCACAGCTCAACTCATCTCATATGCTGCATTTCTCCACTCCAAGAATTTCAAGTCCCATCCTCCGCACCATGAGCCCTATAGCCTATCTATCCATCCACTCGGACCCTCTGAAAGAGGCTGGTTTACCAAGGAGTCAATCAGCTGAGAGCCACTCCTCTTCCTCCCGCTCAACTGGTCGTAGGCAGCTTCCTGTCATTCCCTGTGGCAACAAGTTCCCCCCTGTCATTCGCATCTCAAAAGCACAACTTCAGCAGGTGAATAAGCCTTGTCTTCATAAAAGTGACTGCATTGTAGCAGTCATCTGCAAAGTTTAACGTTTTCAGTCGCTCTGCACAGTCCGGTAGTAGGCATATGCTAGTCATACTGCTATACATAACATGCTAAAAAATATTTTGAAAGATCAAGTTAGGGAATAAGAATGGGTCTTGTTCAGGAATAGTCAGGAATACTCTATTGAGGAAGACATATTGTCCCACTTAAAACAAGTAAAATTAGAAAGCGGAATATTTAAAGAGCTGTTACTCAGGTTATGATCTGGAGCACCAAAGATCTCTGGATGTTCTAGAAGATAGATTCACTTTCTCAGAGGGATTTCCTCTTGAAAAAGGTGGGATTATAAAATCTAGAAAATAGATTTTTGCTTCTTTCAAAACTAAGATTAAAATCTCTTTTTTTATGTGTTCCTATAATCAGTACCAGGTGGATTTTGAATTGGGAACTCATTAAAA
This sequence comes from Burhinus oedicnemus, assembly GCA_008921705.1. Lineage (NCBI taxonomy): Eukaryota > Metazoa > Chordata > Aves > Charadriiformes > Burhinidae > Burhinus > Burhinus oedicnemus. The sequence continues at coordinate 1,108,921 of VFFE01009221.1, read as the reverse complement.
TTTGGACTACCTTAAATGATTCTAACATGAGAAAAAGGGATCTAGAGGGAGTCAAATTGCTACTTTGGGAATGAACAAATAATGATTAGTTCCACTGCTTGCAGTATACAAAGCAAAGATGGGAATTATCAGGGGTCATAGCTAATTGAAAATGTCACTAGAGAAAGGGGACTTTTCATAGTTTTGTATTCCCAGTTTCATTCCGGTATGAGAAAGATGAAGGCTTAGAATCATAATTGAAGTTACCCATAATTTGTGTATTAGTATTAAAAATTTTGAGATTTGCCAAGCAGCATGAGCTTGCATTGACTGGTAAAGCAGTATGACATAGCATTAATGCATAAGACCGTAACATATCATCATCATTTTACCATTAATATTTTGTTTGGATTATGTTTTGTATTGCCTTTTATTTCCAATTTATTTTTCAGTATAAACAGTTCTATGTGAAAGACTTTTTTTTTTTTTCAGTGAAGCATGCACAGGAGTATTGATATTAAAAGTAATCCATCAACATTAGCTTCTTTCAAACTTCCATAGGATCCGTGGTGAGTGGTAACAAGGCAAATAAAGTACCTAGTGTACTTATGTCAGCATTTTGTCTGTTAACTCAAAAAGCAGTGTGTTTTCCCTGCAACTCCTGGCTGCTTTTTATCTGAATATAAACAAATAGTTCTGTCCTCAATGTATGGAAATGGACAAACAGTAGCTCCCAGATGTTCATTGTTGTGAACTTGATGGGATACCAAAAATACCACGGTCTTCATGATGACTGATGTATTGACTAGGGAAAAGGATTTAGGAGAAATTAACTCATTGAGCGTTAAGCTTCAGTATTTTTCAGGATTAGTTTGTATCCCAGGATGCAAAATGATCTAATTTTTTTTGCCTGTGTATCTATGATTTAAATTTTCCAATCAGAATGCATTGCAGATATAATTAGCAAACTGCTCACAGTACTCAAAGAAAGTAGGTTGGCACAGAGGGTCTTCACTGGCTTCCTTAGTACCCGACAAATGAATACAGCTGCAATATTAATAGGGGCTGCAAAGTGATATACTTTCTTGTCATACGAAAAAGAATTGGTATTGTGCCAAGTGCTGCTACTGAGTGGAGTGTGGAGTGTAGCATTCTCAGCCTCTTCTTTCTTTTTACCTGGTAAGTCCATGACTGCTGTGTTCCTTTTCAAGCTGTGATTTTGAAAGTCCTGACTCTGTTGAGAATTTAACTTCCAGTTATTCACTTGCTATGGAAACTACAAGCACGTGATTCTTTAGTTCATTCCAACAATGAAGGCCTCGTGTACTTTATGGCTCACTGAAGAACTGAAATGCTTTTCCAAGTCCTTCTCTTTTCTACAGTGCAGTAATGTTAGGTACTCAGCAAGCTAGAAGTTCCAGCAGCAGGAAAGATGAATATGCACATTAATAACCTAAAGCTTTTCTCCAGCTAAATATTAAAAAGAATTTTAATGTAATTCTGTTATTCTGTATAAATATTTGGTACTGAATATATTTTCATGTATTTCCTGCTTTTTGCAATTTGATTCAGCGTTCATAAGTAATGAATTGCTGAGGTCAGGGATCTGTGCTGTTGAATTTATTTCACGTATTGAAAAATAAAGAATTATACATTTGTTCCTGAAATCAAGCAAAGGGATTTTCTTTCCTGATTATTGATGAGTGAGGGTTCAGGAATTGTAACCCACCTTCCTCTAGTTTGACATCGGATAGAGGAGGTCATGAAATTTCAGTATATTCTCTGCTCACTAGTGCAGAGAGGGTATAGGATGTAGGTCTATGTTTATTTGTTCAGTACATACATGCTATACATATATTGTGGAAGAGAATTGGAGTATTTTTCTTCAACTCTCCTTAGTTATTCAACTTGCAGAATAAAGAAAGAGTCTGGCAGCATTAGAGCTGAGAAAAACCAGAATTAATTCTTTGTACTTGAATCTGAAGAGTGGGGCTAGAGTGCTATTAGCATCCTTTTCCTCTATAGCATGGACAAATTACACAGCAAATCCTCTTGAAACATAACCTTTTTCTTTCTTTCTGTGAATTTTTCAGCCAGATAAGTTCTCTGAACTCTGCTCATTAGAGGACTGCATAGAGTGTTGGGTGAGGTCAATGGAAAAGGTGATGGGAGTGGAGCAACTACTGGCCAGGGCTGTGTATGAAGAGATTGCTTAGGCAGACATTGTGCTAAATGTCTGTGTCTTGAGAAGCAATCATAATCAGTGACCTCTGATTTTGATCTCTATGGTTTCTCAGCTCTAGTTCTTCAGTAAGACAGTGAACACCTCTTCTAGCCACGGCAGCCATCTAGAATACTATTAAACTGGCTGCTATACAGTAAGATTCAGCCCTTAACAAAGGTGGATTCCAGTTTTGTGTGTCGTTCTGGCATATTTTCATTTTTTGATGTGCTTAATGAGACATGTACAAGGGGGCTAATTTTAATTTAATGATTTTGTGGTTATTCATTGTGTTAGGGAAAGATAATCTGTGTCTCTCAGGTTAAGCAATCGGAATTAGCTGGCACTTACACAAATATTCTCTTATGCCTTAATTTTCTCAAACTTCTACCTTACTGGAACATTTCAAAAATTATTTTATAGTTATATAGTTATATTATTAGTTACAAAATGCTCTGAAATCTTCCCACACAAGATGCTATGGAAATGCAAACCATCATACTCATATTCATACCCAAGATGAGAAATAATATACTGCTCTGAGTTGAAAAATTTGCCTTAATTTTTAAGCATCTCACTGGAATTCAGGGACCTATGGAAGAATAAGGTAAGACTTCTTGACATGTTCAAGGGATATCTAGAGAAAGAACGCATATCCTTTATAATTGTCATTTTCTTTTGGATGTTTTAGGTTTGTGAGCCAGGAGTGCACGTAAATGTTGTAAATTTTGCCATTTTTTATGAACTAATTTTGGCAGGTTTCACTAGTCTGCAATAGCAAGAGATGAACATTTACATTGGTTTTCACATTTAACAATCCCTTTTAGAACCACAAATAAACAAACAAAACCCCAAAGATGCTCCTCTCTTGTTACAATGATCTTTTAAAATTATTTTTAATTTGTCAGTGGCATTAACTTGAAGTTGTCCTGTGCATTAGGATTGCCTTAGAACTCAGCTAGTTAAAACTCTGGTTTAGCATTGTACCTATCCATTAAAAATGTCAGGAATGGATGTATTTGTCCAAAATCCTTTTCAGAATTTCGGTTTGAAGACATGATACATTATCAAACAGATGTGTCCTGGAAGGAAAAGAGAGAAAACCTTTTCGGTGTTCAGCAAGTCTGGTTTTATACTGCTGCCATGGGTAAAGTTGTCTGTAGCAAAAGGGGTTCTGATTTCAGGGTTTACAGAATTGTTATGCCCCCTGTTCCCTATCCTGATGGAAACTGTATCGAGTCAGCAGGAGGCTTAAGTTAGGTTTTTCCCAAGAGGCCACTAATACTGTTTACAACATTGAGTTTAATCAAGGTAGAAATCTCAATGAGTTAGTCTAGCTCATAGCTACTGGAACTGTTTCATACACTAGATTTGGTTTTGTTAGGTAAGGAAAATGTGCAGAAGTTACACCATCTCATTCATGACAGGGTAACGTTAATTTTTCAATAAATTTTAGCCTGAAAATTAAGGTGCTGTGGTGTTACAGCCTTCACTCATCATCAGTGAAAGTAAGTGTTTGATAATACTTATGATCAGATTGAAAGGCAAGTTCAGATTCAGAATTCTTAGTTTTCAGTTGCTATGGTTAGGTTCTTGAAAGGCAATCAACATATGATCCCTGCTACAGTGTTATTATTTTCTTTATTAGTAAGTTTCTCTGGAGTATACCAGTTTTTCATACAGAAACACATAGGATGCAGAATATCAGGAAGCATTATTTTAGAATAAAAAAAAGGATATCTGGAAGACGCTCATAAGCTCACAGGTTACTCCCATACTTCTAAGCAACTGGATTTTATATTGATAATGATGTTTCTTTAACAATTTTCATCTACACTCTGTCCTTTTAATGCAAACAAGTAAAAAGTTTTATTTGTTGCTTTTATCCAAGTGGCAGAGACAAGTGCTTGATAAGTAGAAATCTAAATGCTGCCTCCAAGGCTTAGTCGGGCCTTTTGTCTGAAAGGGAGAAATTCTTAAGGCGTGGTTTTTTCACATCTGCCTTTGGTGTAAAGAAGAATTAAAAATTACAGTGTGTTAGGTTAGCTGTTCTTTCAATGGAAACTTTCCAAGTTGTAAATTGAGGAATTAACAGTTGAGGACAAGCAGTCAGTATGAACATCTTAATTTTTTTCAAGTAGTGTGTTGCCTGTAGAGAACACATCCATTTTTAGCGACAGAACCCTCTTGGCCATTCTCCTTCTGCAGGTTTCTCTGTAAGAAGCAGCAGAAAGTCATAGCGAAGGTCAGGACAATAAATTAGCCTTGGTAATAGCATCCACATACACTGATCGTGTAGGAAAGAAACCCTATAAAAAGTTACTAATTGTTTTAAATGTTCATGTTTTCTGGAATCCACAGTACTTTTGAGATTCCCAGAATTCATAACTACATGGTTCATCTATTCTTGTCTGTCCTTGAAGTGGTAATTTTTCTTTTATTTTTTTTAAAAAAATGCCAATCTTAGCCCAAACATACGTGATTAAGTACATTTTTCTAGCATCATAATTTCATTAGCATAGAATAAGTAAAGATGTTTCAGGAAAGCTAAATGGTTTGTGGGATTTCCCATGGAGAGCTGATCAACTTTGGTGTCAACAATTGGTTCCATGATGACAATTCATACAGTAATCTTCTTGAAATAAATAGGTGGTTACAATTCCGAGTATAAGGCCCAAGGATTATTTCTCATGTAATTAAGGTATAATTGATCTAATTAATATAAATAAATATTGTGTTTATATATAATTGCAGATATTATCTATAATATCATCCCTAAGGGAATCTTTAATTAAGATATATTTCTCTCTTAAAATCTTTTGTCTGCTATCATTAAAATCGCATATGATACTAGTCCAACTAGAATTACAGGGAAAAAAAAATCTTTATTTGGAGTTTATGAATTTATCAGCATCTTAGCATTTTCTCCTGGTTAAATGGATCTGTCATATCAAAGGAAGACAGAACTTTTTAAAATAGGGAAAATAGGGAAATCACTAAAAATAGGACAAGCGCTAAGTGGAGGTCTCTAATATATCTAAGCTACCAAGATGTAAATTTTGAAAACTGGTTCAGTTTTAAATTATTATTAAAATTTCTCGCATTTGGCAATTCTACATGAACCACAGGTAGATGTGTTTACTTATTACCTAGCTACAAATGTATAGTTGCTCTGACTGCTTTCAGGCAGTTTCTATACACAAAACATGGTATATGTAGAGAGCTCACAAATTGGCTGAAGTGATGCTACCTTATTGGTATATCTGATCTTAATAATACCAGGCTAGCAGCCAAAACAGAAACAGAATAAACTGTTAGTGCCCTTGTAAGTATTTTTAAGGAGCTTAAATATCTAACCAGCAACATGTATTATACTGTAGATCACTTGAGTGCTTGGATGGAATCAGCTGTGTTGTAACTACTTCGTGAAGCTGTGCTTTGCATTTATCATCACTCCTGTTCACAGAGGCAAAACTATGTGACATAACAGGCTGCCAAAGTTTTAGGTATTTTGTTTTGGAAAGATAAGCTGGATTCTAATCGCATCTTTGTGTCTGCAAACATTGCGACTATAAAACCTTGTGTGCAGAGAAGAGAATATATAAAAAACATTTTAAGAAAAGAGAAAGACCCTTAATATAGATAGGGCTCATATCTCTAGGTCTGTCTTCTCTAAAGGATATCTATTAAGCATGCTTATAAGCAAACTGAAAGCAGCTGGTTCTTTATGTGAATTACGACTACTATTGGTGGTAGCACACTGTGGGCATGAGAAAACCCATAATGCTTTCAAGCAGATCCTGACAATCTGAAGAGAGATTTTAAGAAAATTTTAATCTGGATTTCAAGTTTAAAAATGAAATTTTATGTATACAGTAATTTTAATCCTTCTGAAATTATAATTTGTATTAAAATTATACTCGCATTGTTTCATCAGTTCTTCTGGTATGTTTGATTCATCCATGGAAATTTTAGTATTCACAGATTCTCTCCCTTGCAAGAATAACACAACTGTGGGTAACATGTCCTAATACAGTGCCAATCGTATAGCTGGATAGAACTGGATTTAATTTATTACAACATACAAATGAGTGAATTCATTGTCTGACTGGATGATCAAAAGTCAGAAAGTCAGACTCGTGATTTTGGTTTGGTTTGTTTTTTTTAATGTGGTGTTGGAGCTTTATTTTAGAGTGTTGCTGTTTGAATACAAAAGATACTTTTACCTTTACGAAAAATCAAAAATATAGTGTAAATAGCAAAACTGAAGCATAAGTATAGCACAGCAGTAACCTAGAAGTAGACAGTGGTTCATAGGAATCAGATACAAACAGAAAAAATGGACATATTTGAAATCTGCACATGGGTATTAAGGCAGATCTTATGTATGAATTACCTGACCCTTTGTTATGACCCTTTATTGGAATTGATATATTAGAGAGGAATATTCAGAATTAATCTAAACAGTAGTAGCCAGACCCCATTGCTATTACACATAAAAGCAGTTTTTATGTGATTGACAGTCTCTGTGTATGTCTTTTTTTCGTAACAAAGAAAGACTTGCTACTTGGATTGAATTTGTTTAGAATAGAGCATTTCAAATGAATTTTTCGAAGATACTGTGTTAAAAAAAAAAAAAAAGTACTGGTCCTTAATAACAAGATATGATGTGGCTTTGAAAATAAGAGTTCAGGGTTTTCCTGAGGAAGTATTAGCCTGTGTTTTTATTGTTTCTGAAAATTGCAGATATTCTCTCTGTAGGGACAGGTATTAATATAGAGCTTAGCTTCAAAAACTTCATTCAAAAGTAGTAAAAATTGTTTCTACAGTAAGAAAAATATATACTAATATATTTGTTACAGCTAGCTGCTGAAACAAATCGAGGTTTGCTTAAAGATGCTTAAATCATTACTATCTATGATAATAATAGCTGTGAAAATATTTTAACTGCATTTTATATACCAAAAGTAGTTGCACCATTAATTAAAAAATAAATGTCACTTTGTACTTAATGTGTCCTCTGTTGGAGGAGGAACCTTTTAATTTGTATTGTTTTATTTTGCTTCTTAACTGAGTACCTAAGTATACTTGAACAGCAGTGTCCCTAAGTATGCTTGAACATAACCTCTCATGGAGAACTAATTAACATCCTATTGAAGATTGTTACATGTTTTACAAAATCTAGATTTAGAAATGCTGAATATATTGTGCTACTTAAAGTGTGATATGAATTCACTGGCTTTATTACTAAAACCACAATCCTTATGGAATCAATAGTTTCTAGCTTTCCAGAGGAAAAAGTCTCCAAGTGGCAAAGCTTCTGAAAATAGTTCTTCATCTTTAGATCTTTTGTGATTTTAGAAAATAACCATGGTACGGTAGGAATTCAGTTTCTGTAAAGAATGAAATAATAGCATGAGATGGGAAGGTGAAATAGGCTTCGATTGCCATCTTTTCACATCTCTGAACTGTGCATTAAGGCAAATTCATGCTTGCTTTGTTAGAAAAAGACTGTCTTGGTGGAACTCAAGAAAAATATTACAATACTGGCCTATTTTTAATAGGAGTATATGACAGGAGTATTGTGTGAGTGTTATGAAGTAATAGTCTGTAAGCACCGCTGCTTCCCAGTTCTCCAACAATATAAGTAAATTTCAAGAATATTCTTCAATTGGTTTATGCGTTATATAGAAGAAGTTTCAAATTAAATGGGTACTTGTTTTAGTCACATTACCAAAGTAATTAGCCACTTACTACAGTGACAGTCATTCTCTAAAAGCAATTAAACATACTGCTTTTGGAGCAATCAATATTTGCCCTGTTGGATGTTTGAGGATATGGGTTTATGTTAGAACAAAAAAAAGTCTTCCTTTACCTGGTAAGTGGCATTGAAATAACTGCAAAGTGAAGATATTTAAAAAATACTGACATTAAGGCATGATTAATAAGCCTTAAAGACTGTACACACAGATCTGTATGTTCTTTATCCTCAGAAGATACCTATCACATTAGAGAATATGAAAACACAGTTGTCTTGTACATTTGCAGCTCTGCATCTGTATTCCATCCTCTTCCCATTTCTTGCAGCCTCTGTATAAATTGATGCAAAAATTAGCATTACGGAATAGCAGAAAGAATACATCTGAAGACCTGTGGAGAGCAACATGCTCCTCTTTTCAGATAGGTATAAGTAAGCCTTCATGTGTTACTTCTTTTAGTTTAGGATTAGGGCCTGTCATCTGTTAATTTTTAACAACAGAAGGTAGTATTCTGGGGACCACCAGTTCCTACAAATGCCTGCAATGCTTGCAGTACCATATATATGCGACTGTTGAAAGGGATTCAGTATCAAAACTTACAATCATCTCTGGTCTTATGTTCTGTAACACCATAAATTACAGGCATATATTTCTCCTGTTTATCCCCATATTAGTCCATCTGTAGAAACAGCCAATGTAGTTTAGTAAACCTATAATTTATTATATCTAACTTCTTCCCTGCTGTGAATTTAATCTGGGAAGGGAATGTAAGGGATACAAAGGATTAGACTCTAAAAAGTCAGTAGGAATGATAGTAGTAGGTAGGGAGGATTTTGAAAAGTAGGAGGGCTGTTTTGAACAGTAAGCTAGGTGAGTTGTCTACAGAGAGGTAAGCATAGCAGTGTTTTATTCACGTGAGAATGACATTAGCAGCAAATTACAGGACAGTGCACTAACATACCCTTTACACTTTCATACAATCTGCAGTTCACATTTCTTTGCAGAAGCATATAGTTGTTCAAGGAAATGGAAATTAAGTGACATAAGTAAAGAAAAAGTAAGAGGAAGTAAGAGGAAGTAAGAGGAAGCTGGTGAACTGGAAAGATTCAGGGAGGTTGTTTGGTATCGCAGAAGCTGCAGACTCATGCTAACATTGGTCATATGCCTGGTAGGCGATAGAGCTAGCAATAGATGTAAAAGATAAGCAGGAAAAAGAGAAAAGGTACATGAGGTTTGTTCTCATAGATAGACAAACTTTACTAAGGTAGGAAAGAAGTTCTGAAGAGTAAACTAATTATGTAAAGTGTCTTCAGAATGCTAAGTAATATGACAATGGCTTATTAATGTGAGAAGTTACAAATAACGACAGGATTAGCTGAACAACAGATCTGTACACCATGTTTCGAAGAGGCCTGAAGTCCTGACAGCGCTTGATGTGCTTGCAGAAGTAGCAGACGGCATGAGTGGAGGGAAGAAGCTATTGCTGAGAGGTCAGATTTTTACTGCTGATACTGTACAATAATCCATATTCACACCTTTAGATCTTTCTGACTTAGCAACTTTGCAGACCAAAACTCACTATTTCACTCCTCTGCAATTTGTTGTATATGTTCACAGAGGATTTCATCCAAGCATATCACTTGCTATTGCAGCCTGTCAAAGGTTTAAAGAGAGGAAAGTTTGTCAGATGTCATAAAGGATGTCCAAGAGATATTTATGTTGTTGTTGTTGTTTTGCTCTTTTTCCTTCTTAACATCCCACTCACCATTTGTAAAGTTTCTTGAAGAAAATGCAGGCTAATTTCTCATCTCGGTCAAGTGCTAGTTTGAGAAATCAGGAAGGAATTAAGAAATTATTTAGAGAAAGCCAAAGAATTGAAGACCATGGTGGTAATAATTTCATTCAAATATTTCAAAGTGAAAGGAGAATCTCAAATTCATTGTTCCATATATTGTCTCAGCCATTTTCAGTAATCTGCTGTATCACATAACTTCTGTTGAAGTATGGAACTTGCGATAATTGGGTAGATAGTGTTATAAACCGATTATCATAGTGAGCCAAGAGGCAGCATTTTAAATTTTATTGCCCACATTTTTCTTCTTAGATGAATTGCCGACATCACATTGTAATCTTTGTTCTTCAGGTTCAGTGTTTTACTGATTAGCCATAGAAATCTCATAGGATAAGATTTTAATTAGTGGCAGAAGAAAAGAAAATATGAGGATTATTTATGATTATGATGGGGTCTTTTAATTTCACATATTAGGCCATGTATTATTTGTTTTGTAACTAGATATGTATTGAACAAGATTGAGATTTCTGTCTCCCTAAATTAGACTAAATGATAATTTAAATTGGTATATTTTGCATGTCTCATAATCAGCCCTCCTCAGATTCCTTGATTATGACTTCTGTCTTGTTTCACAAACAAGAGAGTGAGAAGACTATTTATGGGATAATTAAGGCTACAGGATTATAT